>QVRM01003835.1:540000-542073 GCA_003439945.1 Dermanyssus gallinae | reverse complement strand
ACAATGCAGGCAAAAATACTTCAGTAGGAAAGCTATTTTCCAGGTCGCGTATTATTATTGACATCAATTGCGAATTGAAGGTTTGGACGCACATCGCCGTAACAGCAATATCTGCATCGCACTTGATGAAATGTATAGCGCAAGCTCTTATTACTCTCGACGTTCAGCCTTACACTAAGCCATGCCTCGCTTTGATTGTACTGAAACGGTTGTATCGCGTTTGGGTACATTTTTTCGCTTCATCAAGCGCTGGTGTAATGAGGCATCTTTATCGTAAAAAATGTACCCAAACGTGGGCGCGATACAACCGTATATATATATATATATATATATATATATATATCCTATTGGTAACGAACATAAAGTCGATTGTAGAATTTTAAAAGTCTTAGACAAAATAGTAAAATGTCTGGACATTTCATTGTTAAACGTACTACGTTTTAGAGTGGAAATTCTGTTATCCCCGTTTTAGCAGCTAAGCTGGATATTATTAATCAAAGGTTTGGATGACGGACTCCCTGCCGCATCCTACAATGTAGCGATTACGGTTGGGATATATATATATATATATATCCCATATATGCATATATATATATATATATATATATATATATATATATATACGCCGATCGTAATCTTCACACTGTAGGAAAAATTCTGATTTAAAATATCTAGCTTTGTTGCCAAAACGGCGAGAATCGAACTTCCGCTCTAAAAGTAAAATGTCAATTAATAGGTTTGACAATAAATGTTTTAGATATTTCATTATTGTGTTTAAGACTATCGGAACTCTAATATATATATATATATATATATATATATATATATATATATATATATACAGGGTGTGACTGAACGAATTTTATAGCGATACATAAAATTGTAGAGCTCGTTAAAACGAATATTTTTTCCAATAGAACATGTGCTCTGAGAAGTCTTGTTTCGGAGTTACAGTGAAATTACTACAATTTGTGACACTGGTGTTTTTGCCCGACATAGGAGCACAAAATGTGCTGTTGCGAGACAACCAGTCTTCCTAGACAGAAACTAAGCACACCGTCGTGTTTGTGATAAAATTCTGCTCCATCTGATGAATATGCAAGGCCGGTCAGAAGACGCGACATGGTCGCTTAGAAGAAAATTCGCCAAAAATGAAGTTCTTCATTAGCGTTCACGCCAAATACTTTAGAATCATAACCCTACAACCACTCACAGCGCTCAAAGCGGACATATTCAGCCAATGCGCAATTCATGGCGATCATTTTGGTACCAAACATATGTCAATGCGAGCTGTGGTTGCGGAGTAATTACGAGTTTTCGGCGGGATGTCCAGATTAAGTGCATGAAAAATGACGCGCTGCGGCTGTCGCGCGACACGTCGGCGGTAGTGAACGTCGCCACACAGTCATTTTACATGCACTTAATCTGGACATCCCGCCGAAAAATCGTAATTACTCCGCAACCACAGCTCGCATTGACATATATTTGGTACCAAAATGATCGAACCATGAATTGCGCATTGGCTGAATATGTCCGCTTTGAGCGCTGTGAGTGGTTGTAGGGTTATGATTCTAAAGTATTTGGCGTGAACGCTAATGAAGAACTTCATTTTTGGCGAATTTTCTTCTAAGCGACCATGTCGCGTCTTCTGACCGGCCTTGCATATTCATCAGATGGAGCAGAATTTTATCACGAACACGACGGTGTGCTTAGTTTCTGTCTAGGAAGACTGGTTGTCTTGCAACAGCACATTTTGTGCTCCTATGTCAGGCAAAAACACCAGTGTCAAAAATTGTAGTAATTTCACTGTAACTCCGAAACAAGACTTCTCAGAGCACATGTTCCATTGGAAAAAATATTCGTTTTAACGAGCTCTACAATTTTATGTATCGCTATAAAATTCGTTCAGTCACACCCTGTATATATGTGTCATTGTCAGTATTGAAATGCTTATATTGCATACAATACAGTTTTTTCATCAATATTAAGGCTTATTTGTAGTATGATTGTTAGCATCACTGGTAGACTACAAAATAAGAATTTCGGCAAAACACGTCGTCGTGCTTATCATTA
>QVRM01003835.1:477500-537500 GCA_003439945.1 Dermanyssus gallinae | reverse complement strand
GTTTTTCTGTTTTTTTTTTATTCCACTTCGGCATTTACCTTGTCTAAATTGGAAACCATGCAAACCAATTTAAGAGTGGCCGGTCGGGATCTCTAAGCCAGGCCTCCCGAATGCAACTCAAAGGCTTTGCCACTAAGCCATCTTGCTTGATTTAAATATATATATATATATATGCACATATATATATATATATATATGCACATATATAGGCCACTAGTACTACAATAATAACAATAATAATAATTAGAAACATATCTATGAAAATAAATCGTAACATTCAGGACTTTCATTCATAGCAGGGCAAATTCCTCTAACGTAATTCAATACGAGTCAATTATGTTGCATGTTTCAAGCGCGCTTGTCTATGAACAATTTGTACTAGAGAAGGCCATCTAACTTCGGCCGTGATCGTTGACGATTTCGATGCTGCTGCTGCTGCCGCCAATGGTGATGATGATGATGGAGGTATGGATGGTAGTAATGGCGGTGATGATGATGATGTTAATGATAATCCAGATGGAGGTGATAGTGGTGGTGGTGCGAGAGGTGGTGGTGCTAGAGGTGATGATGAAGATCCAAATGGAACTGATGGTGGTCGTGGCTGAAGGTGATGGTGATGACGATGATAACGACGACGACGACGATTTAGATGGAGGTGCTGGAGCTGGCACTTTTGCTGTTCTTGATGATTCCGACGACGACGACGACGACGATGGAGATGATGCTGCTAACGCTGATGTGTGCTAGTGCTGTGATTGCTGCTGGTGCTGGTTCTGGTATCATCGTTTGTTTGCTGAGCGGACGGCGGGGGGGGGCGCCCGAAGGGGCCCGCTCCTCGCCGACTGCCCCCGCTCGACCATCGACTTTACGCGGCGGCGGCGACCTCCTCCGGTGGGGAGCGGGGGGTTGGGGTTAGGGTGGAGGGTGGAGAAGGAAGAGTCGCCCTCGCTCGGCGTCGCCTCTGCTCCACTGTGCACTGTGGCTGACTACGACGGCAGGCCAGCGGCGGGCTGAGCGTGCGCGAGGCTCGTCGACGCACGAGTTCTCGCGCTCCTCCATTCGAGAGCGAGCGATCAAGAAAGCGAGTAAGCAGCGTCTCGATTTGTTTCGATCCGGCACCGGTTCTTCGCGATGATTTTGGTGATGGTGGTGGTGATGGTGGTGATAATGATGGTGGTGATGATGATGATGCGCCACCGCTCGTGCTGGCGCTTGTATGACGCATGACGGAAATCACGATAGTGATTGATGACGATAATGATTATGTCCATGATGGTGATGATGATGACCATGAAGCCTAAATTGACGATGATGTTGATGATGATGATACTATGGCGGTGGTGATGGTAGGTGGCGGGCTTAATCTACGTCAAGATCTACATGTGTGAATGATGAAGACTGCTGATGATGAAGAACTTTGTATTAGTTGTTTAGTGGAGAAGAAATGCGAGGGCAAGGTAAGAACAACAACAAACAACTACAATAAAAGTAACAAGGATTTGACCGGTAACAAAGAACGCTGAAGAAAAACAACAGCAGCAGCAGCACTAACAACAACACCAACTACAACAACAACCAACAATGAGTAGCTACAAAGACAAAAACTGTATTAGCGACAACAGAGCCAACAACAGCAACGTTGTTGTTGTTGTTGTTGATGCCGCCGTCCGATAACAAAAGTTTAATGGTGGTAAAGCCAACCACGGCTAGCCAAAGCGCCAAAAGTATCGAAAGTAACACAATGACGACGCCAAATCCAAAGCGCCGACCACAGGAAAAGACGACACTAAGTTGTTCGTAGTTACGTAGTAAGTGGCGGCGTGGTCTAGTGGGGGACTAGTGCGCTAGTCATGGTTGTCATCTGCCGGGGTGTCGCCGGTTCGATCCCTGTTGTTGATCGAATTTTCTTTGAGCGATGCTCATTGAGAACAGATGATAAACCACATACCGCTGAGAGTCAGCGGCCAAGCTGCCACAAGGACTGCCGGGGAAACCCTAGATATCTTAACATGTCCGGCCCTCGGTGCTTCATTGAAGATATACCTCAGGTTAAGTTCCAAGCCCGTAAGGACGGATGATAGTCTTGAATTAAAAACAACCTCCTTAAAAATGTTTTTAAGTCTAGTTACGTAGTAGTTAAGGCTGCACTACCTGTACGATGAGTTGCCGCTGCTGCTGCTGTTGCTGCGGCTGTATCTGCTGTCATGTGCATGGAAGTGATAATGGTATGATCGCTCGCAAATAGTGTTCATATATTTTACTAACGCAGCTAGAGCGCGCAGTGTTAAGCCAAATGCAAGCACGGTCAAATCTTGTTAATTAGTTGCTGTTACCGGCTGCGCTCTGTACGTCTGAAAGTGCTAGAGCCGAGAACACTGCCTATCTATCAAATGGTCAGCAAAATCAGCATCCCTTACTAGCATACTAGCATGGGCGTAGTATTTGTGTGTATCAACGCAACGCGTCATTCTCAATATGTGGATGCGTTGGCTTTGAGGGCTGGACCTACTGCGCTTAATCGTACCTAATCCAGGTCTGCAACGTGGCCGACAGCTTACTTGCAAGTAAGCATACTCTCTCTCTCTCTCTCTCTCTCTCTATATATATATATATATATATATATATATATACAGGTAGTTTAATAAGTTCTTAGAATGAGCTTTTTAGAATTCGAATTTTGGCACGCTTTCACCGCTAATAGGAACTGCAACTTTTCGACTGCTAGCACTCAATATATTATGGTGATTGGCCGTTGCGATTTCGTTTGATAGCTTTTCCCGTGCAACGTATCGGCGTGATTTTTAAAAATGGAGAAAAAAGAGTTTCGAGTGGTTATCAAGCATTTTTATTTCAAAGGTTGGAATGCGACCCAAGTAAAAATTGAGTTAGACGAGACGTACAGTGACTCTGCGCCATGTTTTGCCACTGTTTCCAACTGGATTAATGTGTTAAAAAGAGGTCGCAGGAGCACCGAGGATGAACTACGTCCAGGAGGCCAAAAAACGGCAACTGATGAGGAAAACGTAGAGAAAGTGCGAAAAATTCTTGGCACAGATAAGCGAATGAACATTAAGGAAATAGCGGAGGCATTAGGGATTAGTTTAGGCAGTGTGCATTTTATCCTACACGAAAACTTGAAGATGAAAGAGCTTAGAGCAAAATGGCTGCCGCATTTGCTCAACCAAGGCCAAAAAGACGCGCCTGTTTTGGCTTTACAGCGAAATTTGGCCAAGATGTCGAACAATCTGTCGGATTTTTGGTGCAGATTCATGACCGTCGATGAAAGCCGGGTTCATCACTACACTCCCGAGACCCAAGAAGCATCTTGCCAATGGTGTGCACCTGATGAAGGACCTCCGAAGAGGGTGCGGACATCGGCATTGACCGGAAAGGTGATGGCTACAGTTTTTTAAGACCAACGTAGAATAATGCTGGTCGACTACCTTGAGAGCTGTAAAACGATCACAGGATAATATTATGCAAGACTGTTGGACTGCCGTTAGCAAGAACTCATCGTGAAACGGCCCGCTTTGCAGAAGAAGGTTGTCCCGTTTCACCAGGGCAATGCTCCTGCACACAAGTCCCGGCAAGCATCGGCAAAACTGGCCCAACTGAGGTTCGAACTTATTGAACAACCCTCCTATTCTCCAGACTTGGCCCCCTCTGATTATTTCCTCTTCGGACATTTGAAGAATAGTCTCGGTGGAAAGCGTTTTTCCAGCAATGAAGAGGTTATATATAGTAAGTATATCGGGAGTATATCGAATAAGAACAATTTAAAAACATGATTTGGAAAATTCTCGGTTTTCATTCTAAGAACTTATTGAACTACCTATACATATATATATATATATATATATATATATATATATATATATATTTGTGTCAGCGAGGCGAAAGCGGAATGGTTCACTAATCCTTGGGGAGGAGAATCAAAAGGGACTTCATTCATCGTTGCACTGGTCCCATTTATTGCGGCAATGCGCTTTGCACTGCTTGCAGTAATCACAGCAATAATCATAATAGTTTGAACACGTGAGTGCTAGGCTCTCTTCCGCCGTAGCCTACTCAAAGCCTTTTTTCATTTCTCTTGTCCACCTAAATCGACCCCGACAAGACGTTTTAGGAGGCAACGGCGGCCGACAACAACAACAACAACAACAACAACAAAGAACCAGTCGATCGTTCCCGTCTCGCCTTGAATCAATCTAGCAACATTGTCGTTATATTATCCCATTATTGTCGTTGCTATTCTAGTAGTCAATCGTCGTTGTTGTTGCTGCTGCTGTTTTTGTTGTTGTTGTTATTGTTGTTGTTGTTGCTGCTGCTGCTGTTGTTGTTCTTGTTGCTGTTATTGTTGGTTGTAGTTGTATGATCGTGCATTCGCCAATGTTATTGGCGCCGATTGTTGCTGTGGTCGTGCATTCGCCGATGTTGTTTGTGCCGATTGTTGCTGTTGTTGCTGTCGTCTGTTGTTGTTGTTGTTGTTGTTGGTGTACATGCTTGTGATCGTGCATTCGCCGACGTTGTTGAAGCCTATTGTTGCTGTCGTTGTTGTTGTTGTTGTTGTTGGGGTTCTTGTAGGGTGGTTAGACGAGAGTTGTAACTCTCTACTGTTGTTGTTGTTGTTGTTGCTGCTGTTGCTGTTGTTGTTGTTGTTGCTGCTGCTGCTGTTGCTGTGCCAGCGGCTGATGTCGCAGCCGGCAGTCCGTAGTCTGCATGGTCGACGTCGCAGTCCGTCACGTTCGCAGGCCGTCATGTTCATCGCGTCGACCGGTGACTGACTAACTGAATGCCTACTATGCCTGTCTGCCTTATTTCTGTCTTGCTAGCAGCCTTATGGTGTGGTCTCTCCAAGAGCGTCACAGCCACCGGCCAGTTAGGCATCCAGCCATCTAGCCAGCCAGCCAGTTAGGTTGTCTGTCGGCTGGAAAGCCGCTGTACGACCGGCGACGGGCCCACGAAGGCAGCAAAAGGAGAGGAAAACATCGGCGGACATCGAGATCGAGATGGCGAGCGACAAACGAGAGAAAGAGAAACGGAGGCAGTTGTCGACAAACAGATGGAAAGACGTGGACGGGAGAAGAACGAGCAACAAATGCTTATATACAAGCAACACTTATTCGTTGTCGTCGCTGGCCAGCTATTATGGGCTGGTAGTGTTGCTTGTGTCGCTGCTGCTGTTGCTATTGCTGATGCTGCTGTTGCTATTGCTGATGCTGATGCTGTTACTGTTGTTGTTGTTGTTGCTGTTTCTCTGTAGCCGGCTAGAACCGTCGTCTACAAAGACCAGCTCGCTTTGCCGCGGCGGGTAACAATTTCTAGAGTACAGCTTCGGTCAGCGTTGCCCTTTTTGTTGTTCCTGCGATTGTTGTTGTTGTTATCGTTGGTGTATTTGCTGCTGTTGTTGTTATCGTCGGTGTATTTGCTGCTGTTGTTGTTATCGTTGGTGTAGTTGCTGCTGTTGTTGTTATCGTTGGTGTAGTTGTTGTTGTTGTTGTTGTTGTTATCGTTGGTGTAGTTGTTGTTGCTGTGGTTGTTATCGTTGGTGTATTTGCTGTTGTGGTTGTTATCGTCGGTGTATTTGCTGCTGTTGTTGTTATCGTTGGCGTATTTGTTGTTGTGGTTGTTATCGTTGGTGTTGTTGTTGTTGTTGTTGTTGTGGTTGTTATCGTTGGTGTAGTTGTTGTTGTTGATATCATCGTTGGTGTCGTTGGTGTTGCGGCCGTCAGTTGATAGCAATCTCATCACCCAGCGTCTCCGACAACTACAGCCACTGCTGCTAATGATGATGTTGTTGTTGTTGCTGCTGCTGCAGATGATGATGATGATGGTTATGGTGCTATTCGCTTCTCTTGGCTAACGGCCAGCAGCAGCAGCAACAGCAGCAGCAGGGCTCGCTAAGCGACGCGTTCATTTTGTCATTTCCAGCCGCTACACACACACCACACAGCTGGAACGCTACAGCGGGTATGCCCCGCTGGTGGCGGTGGTTGTGCCCTTTGTGATCGTGATAGCAACAACAACGAGAGTAACGAAAACATCAACATCAACAACAACAACAGCAATAACACCAATAACAACACCAACAACAACAACAACCGAAAAGTATTAACAACCCCAGCAGCAGCAGCAAGAAACGTTAACAACTATAAATGGTAACAGAAATAACAACAACAACAACATTGACAACGTGACAACAATGATAGACAACAACTATTACTACGACGACAACGACGACGACGACGACTATACCAGAACCATGACTACTACAACTACTAGGCGTATGATATTTTCTTGTATTTGTCCGCTGTATATACGGCATAATATATTGCTGTCTAGCGTTGTTACCACTACAGCAACAACAATACTCATTCTACTACGGTTGTTGTTGTTGCTGCTGCTGCCGTCGCTGCCGCTGCTGCTGCCGTTGCCGCTGGTGTGGTGTTCGAGAGTAGCTGAGAGCACAGCCGCAAGAATGGATGTTGACGTCGTAGTGATGTTACCAATATCGTCGTCGTCGTCGCCGTCGTCTGTGTCGACGCTGTTGTAGTCCTTTTTCTTGGTTCTACTCTACTCTGCCCGCACGCCCGGCCGCCCGCCCGCCTGCTTGCCACTGCTATTTACCATAGCAAACAGCATCAGCAACATCACCGCTGCCACCACCACCATGGTTACCACCATCACCACCAATAGCAGCAGCAGCAGCAACAACAGGGCTGTCCAGTCAATCGCCACTCGGTGAATCGGTTGTTGGAACCCGTTGTTGGCCTCTGCGGCGGCGGCGGCGATGGTGGCTGCGGCGGCGATGGTGGCTGCGGCGGCGTTTGCCCCGGCGGCGCACAGCCAGCGCATCACGGGGACAGGGACTGCGGTGGCGGCGGCGGCGGCTACACCAGTTGGTTGTAGCAAGTAGTGGTTTATCGTTGCCGAGTTCGCGTAGTAGCTGCTGCTGTGGTGGTGGTGATGATGATTGAGATGGTGGTGATGATGATGGTGGTGGTGGTGGTGGATGGTGATGGTACTAGTAGAAGACTAGTAGTACATATATCATGAGTAAGTCATACAGAGCAGAAATGATGGGCGAAGGTGGTGGTGGTGATGGTGGTGGTGATGGTGTTGACGATGACGATGACAAATCATAATAACGCTTCATAATCATAATGATGATGATGATGATGATGGTGGTGATGATGATGATAATGATTAAAGGATTGGTGATGGTGGTGATGATAAGTAAAGCAATATTAATAATAGTATATCGAATTGAACAACACACTCTAAAGTACACGTTGGCGTGACTACGCGAGACGTTTGACCGGCGGCGGTCGTCCTGACAATGTATACGGTTAGCCGTGACCACGCAAGGTTTGTATTGTTTGTTGTTGTTGTTGTTGTTGTCGTTGTTGTCGTTGTTGTTGTTGTTGTTGTTGTTGTCGTTGTTGTTGTTGTTGTCGTTGTTGTTGTTGTTGTTGTTGTTGTTGTTGTTGTTGTTGTTGTTGTTGTTGTT
Organism: Dermanyssus gallinae; assembly: GCA_003439945.1. NCBI lineage: Eukaryota > Metazoa > Arthropoda > Arachnida > Mesostigmata > Dermanyssidae > Dermanyssus > Dermanyssus gallinae. The sequence goes on along the minus strand of QVRM01003835.1, from coordinate 529,990 downwards.
GTTGTTGTTGTTGTTGTTGTTGTTGTTGTTGTTGTTGTTGTTGTTGTTGTTGTTGTTGTTGTTGTGTTGTTGTTGTTGTGTTTGTTGTTGTTGATGTTGCCGTTGTTGCCGTTGTTCTTATCGTGGCTGCTGCTGCCGCTAAAACCATGACGACTGCGGCCATAACCTCCGAGTCGGTCCTGTCTATCGAGCAAAATCGCGACAAAGTCGTTGTCATTTTGCCCCCCTCCCTCCACCCCACCGTCCGTCCTTTAACGAAGAGACTAGCCGAGGATCGCTGACCGAGATAGAACGCAGGTCACTCACTCACTGATGACCGGCTACCAGCCGCAGACTCCGCGCCCCCACACTCACAAGCACACATTGTCACCGACTGGCTGGCTGTATGCTTGTCCGTACAGTTGACAGACGGACTACGTACTTTTTACTTCAATAACTTGCTTACTTAACTGTGGTTGCACAGGCAGCGGGGCGCGCTCGGAGAGTTAGCCACATAGTTTCATCGTCATAGAGTTCACCAATGGTTATACGATATATACATACACCCATTAGTGAGCCACATATATATATATATATATATATATATATAGAAAATATTGTGATGATTTATTAATAATTTACAACACGTTTGCACACTCGGCAGTGTTCGCTTTAATAAAAATTGTGGTAAAAAGATGTCACGTGAGGTTAAGAATCAGCTGTCCGTGTCCTTGCTTGATGGTAGCCCCCGCTCCTATGGACCCGGTGCGAGCTGTACGTATATCCTATATATATATATATAATATAGCGACGCCAACAACAGAAACTTTCGGCAAATTCCAAAACTAGCGGCTAACGAACCAGCGGCGGCCAAACAAACCGCAGCGCGCTCGCGTTGTAAGACGCGGCGTGGCGCGTAAAGTGCGTACGACAAAACGTTGTGTTTCACCACGACCGGTGGTGGTGAAAGTGCTCTGTGGCGGTTGTGCTAGCTCGTATTGTAGATGGCGTGACTTTGCGGACATTGGCATTTTCTTTTTGCTGCCGAAGAGACGGCACGTACGTTCGAGTAGTAGTAGTAGGTCGGAGTGTATACGTTTGCTCGAGGTGTATAGGGGGGCGTATTTATGTTAGAGAAAACATTGGGTGGCACCGATCGTGACGATGAGAAGATCGTGGCGATGAGAAGATCGTGGCGTTGTTGATGATACCGTGATGCCGCCGCCTTTGCTTGACAGCCACCGCTTTGGTTTCTGCCTCTGGTGCTCCTGCGCTTAGCTAGTTTAGCTGTTATTTCATGGAATGTGTCGACGCCGCACGTGTCAACGCCCCGCCGTGTTTCCTTCTTTTTGTTTTTGTTCGTTGACGCACACGTGTACGATCCATAGGGGCAAACAGAATGTTTGTTGCCCCCTTTCCTTCTCCTCCTCCTCCTCATCGCTGCCTGCCCCGCAAGAGAAGAGAAGAAAAGGGAAAAAAGTACTTTCTGGGCTGATTCTCAGCCAAGAGTTAACGCCCGTGGGACTGCTTTTCGGAATGGTTCATAGACGGACCCCCATAAATAGAAATCAGTGCAACGGGGTGGGGCTCGAACCCGCGCTGCATCTATGTGTCTCCTCCGGTCGCGAGGCGCACACGAATGCACCCACCACGCCATCGGGCTCGACAAGAGAAGAGAAGAGACAACTGGCTAAGCGGGATAGTTGCCTTGATGACCAGCGCGTCGTAGAACATGTCGAAAAAAATACGTGCCGTGAAAAGTCCATCTTGGACGTTATTGACGATTGTTTGCCATACTCATCCTCGTTCTTCCGATCTGGCTAGACTTGTCGTCGTCGTCGGAATTGGCAACAGTGAAACCTAACCAACCAGAGATGTCTGAACCTGAGATCCTGCATTCAAATCATAGGTAGCCACCGTTGCCGGCCCAAAATGCAATTCAGAGCACCTGACCTAGGCATCCGTTTCGATCGATTAGGTGTGATGTGTTTTCAGGTTTCGGTAATTTTCAGGCTTTGGACCTGTGTGGGGCCTCTTGCTCGTAAACCTCGTGTCAGTACACAAACGTTAGCTAATCATTCGGAGCAGCCGCATAGCGGTCATGCTGACGGTAGACACGGGGTTCACCGCACTGTCAGCAGACACTAATCGCTTGCTAACCAGATTACTGCTGGTTGTCAGTCGTTACCCGTCCGTGGTACGACACAAAGCTATTGCATATTATACAGCAGCATACACAATGCACACGTGTAGCATAGGTACACGTGTGCCTATGCTATCACTGGCACCGCCGGCCAGCCGTAACCCACTACTTTGGAGGTCAAATGTGTGGTGTGACAATAGATTAGACATAAGAGTAGGTAAGTTTTATTATTATTATTATTATTATTATTATTACTATTGTTATTATTATTAGTATTAATATTAGTATTACTGTTGCTTTTTCTTCTTATTTTTCTTCTTCTTCTATGGTCGTTAGTGCGATTGAACCACGGCGAACCCTGGAGCCGAAAAAAGAAGACACTGCGGCCAACACATTCCCTTGTCCACTCGTAGCCGTAGACTTGGGTTGTGATGGTAGCATAGCATGAAAACCAGCAGCACACCAGTCGAGGTAGACACCCAACCAGTCGACTCTTCATTTTGTTGATCGCACGTAGTGGATACATTTTCGCCATCGCTCGGTCAACCGCAAGAACGACCCATCAACACCAATAGAGGCAGCAGCAACAGCAACAGCAATAACTCCACCGGAGACCGCCAAAGAAATATAGGCGGCTGGACAAGCACGAGACTTCTACTTGTCGGGATCTTGACGTTGTCCCGCTGACTACCTACGCTGCTACAAACATCCATTAGTCATCAAACACTTGCCACCAAATGTTGCTAGCTGCAATTTTGCTTTACTAAGGTTGTCTTATATTGTACATAGTTTAGCAGACGACACGGCACGGCTTGAGGGCAAATCAGCACAGCATAATACCAACTAGTAGTAGAGCTGCAGGTCACTGGTGTTAGTATGTATGTATATATATATATATATACACAATTTGTTTGGCATACTTGATATATTAAATCTTTGTGGCAAACAATGAATCAATGCTTACAGGTGCGTAATAAACTGGAAAAGTGAAAGTTCCACAATGCTGTCTCATGTATCAACAGCAAATTGGACTCAAAATGATCCAGATATTCAGAAAGCTACACCTTCTATGAACGCTGTATCAGAGGCAGAATACTATCTACTGAACAACACCGTTTTATCGCTAGACATTAACCAAAAAAACTTGGTCAACGCTTGAGGTGCTTTCTCGCTACATCTGCTTTCAAAGAAGGTTTCCGTCGCGCAGCGCAGCACGCGATTCTGGCAACAGAGATGGCAGCTGTTTCGTAGCCGATCCTGTTCTGTTGTTAAGTTGTGTTATAGACCCGCCTTTTTTTTCTCTCCATGCGCTAAATTGGCGGAGAAACGACGCGCCGTGTACGTGAGAGGCTTGGCAGAGCGTCCACACGTGAAATTATAGCGATGGTCTGACCTGGAAGAAGGCTCTATACAATGGCGAGCGATTGATATACACACTACAGAATGCCTACTCATTTTTTGTTCACTGCACTGACCAGGAAGAACCCGAAAAAGCTTTTCACCACCATGATGGTGATGAAAACGCTAGGGCGTTTTTTAGCCACTTTAGGAGTCAAGCTGGCACGTAGTAAAGCACAATTATTCACCCGACTCGGTATCGTGCGATTTCTTCTACTTTTCCGTTGGAATCGAATAACGCGCTTTGGGAGTGTGCTTCAATGCATAAATCTACCGTTTCAATTTGTATAGAAATTGATTTAATTGAATATCTAAATATGATTCTACTTTTAGAAGAAAAAACATTTAAATGTATATACTCTATCATAGAAATTGCCAAAAACTTTGTCAGTTATCTATATGTATATATATATATATATATATATATATATATATACAAGTATATATTGCAGGTTTGAGTAGTAAGCGAAAGGAATAGGTTATAGTTAAACTTATACTCAGTAGAACTATACTGCTATTTTCTATCTATATGCAAAACATACTTTTACAATTTGTTTCGTATATACGATTTTGTATCGAAATATTTGTTGCGCTTGTTTAAAAAATATGACGAAACCGTGCATGTTTGATTGATAATGTAATAATACGTATTTATAAAAACTATTCTTTCATTTAAATAAAACTACTTAACTTGACATCTGCTTTCTTTTTTTTAACTCTGACATTTAGCGGTGCTTCGTTGACTGTCAATGCCAACTCAGTGTTACAGCATTTGTTTATACGGCTATAGCCCTGCGGGCGCTCTCGGCGCATTAAATTAAGTCCACGGTATAACACTGATCGATGTATATGGGCACAGGTCAATATTGTTTAGTTAAATTATATATTCCCGGCAAAAAATAGATTTTTTATGGGTAGGTGGATGTCGACTGGATGCAGCTAATGGTTTGCTGATACCCCGGTAGCACTTTTGCGCTACCACATGGCTTCGTTTTCTCTTATAATACATACACCCAATCACGGACGACCAATTGCGGATTTACTCACTCTTAGATAATTTTACGACGAGGCCAGATTGTGCAACAATAATCACGCACAAAATGACTGCTTTTACGGAGCTCTTGATAGTGATCTGAATAGTTCTTATAAAAGCTCAGGTCGACACTTCACAGGCTTCATTTACCATTTGTACTGCCAAACTAGTAAGAACATTTCGTTCCAAAGGCCCAACAGCATTTGTCTAACCATGGGTGTGTAAAATTAAATGGCACTGTAAGGCGCTCATCAGACAAATAAATGCCATACTTGCACTTTGCAATATCCAACATCAGAAAACGGGGGCAGCAATAAATCGTCTATAAGAGCTACGCATAGTCTGTTGACCTACACTCATAAAATGTTTGGGATATGAATGCCAAAATGTATGCAAAAATATTTCCAAAATATGTTTACTTTAAATGCGCTCTATGCGTCGACGGCTTCTTCAGGAACTCCACGTCCTTGGTTACGTGATGCACGACTAACCTTGCTGCAACCACTTCGTTCCCTTTCGTGGATGAAGACTCGGATGGCGTCACTGGATGGATGGATGAACTCTCGACCACCGTTGAACTTCTTAGCTTAGCAACGGGGAGCGCCGCCCCGCCCGTTGCGTTGCTTTCTTGAAACGCGACTTGCCGATTTATACTCGGGTCCAGCGCTGAACTTGATTCTTGGCCACCGGGGCCATCGCTCTCCGACAGCCTCTTCGGTAACGATGCTCTTGCCTCTGCCCATCGTGCAGACACGTCCAGGCCGCCCGACGGCATGGTGGCGGCTAGAGTGCTACGTCGCTTGTAGCTAATTAAACTACCCCGTATACGGGACAACGTCTCCGTGTAATCATTGGATCTACTTACTTCTAGATCTATTTCCTCATCACTAAGCTCGCCAGCTACAGCGAAAAAACGCTCATCTAGCTCATCTAACCTTCGTTTGTAGTCCTCCGCTGTTATCTGCCAGCAATTGACGCGTGTCTTATTCTGCTGCGTAAACTGCGGACGCTCTTGGCCATCAGGCCAAAACAACTTGACGGTGGTGTCCAGCTTGGACACCAGCACACGCACTGCGCGCCGAAGCGCAATCACACGCTCGACTGTCTCAGCCATCCTGGCTGCCGTTATGGTCACTTCTACGTCCGGGCCTCTTGCTACACGTCGTGCCCCACGTTGGGCGCCAATATGTTGCCAACGGAACCGTAGAATGAAGACAGTCGAAAATGCGCGGGTTCACTGACGCTGATCTTATTTATTATGTTTCACTATACGACAGAGAGCCATACGGCAGCGCCGCCTCTCTTCGTATTATTATTATTGTTGCCTAGCTAGCTCGCACAATGTCCCGGCGGTTAGCGCGAAGCAGTTTCCACCGCCGGAACTCACACAGATCACACACTTGACACTGCCGCTACACTAGCGCTAACAATCATTCAACTAACAATATATATATATATATATGCATATATATATTAATCTCCCTGCAACTGCCAGCCGCAACACTCACCGCCCTAGTGCAGCACTGCTGCCACGCTCCCGCCGCTGTCGCTGCCAGGCCGTCGGACGTGCCGGTCGCCGCCGGTAGCTCTTATACCGATCACATCGTTGAACAAAACGTACCTCGATTACGATTATCATTACGAAATGATATATATAATTTAAAGATGAGTCGGTGACTGACCGTGTGGGAGCCAGCCTCACGCTCAATCCGTCTAAATACGCAATACATATATCTCGGAAACACAAAATGGAAATAAGTTTAAGTCATATACACACCTGCTTCTCTCTGGGTAATATATATTATAGCTACTTATTGGTGTTTTCAAATTGGCTTAACAAATATATCTATATATATATATATATATATATCATTCCGACATCTGCAAACGTATTAAAATAGGGTCGTAGAACTCGCAAAAAAAAAGTTATTATTATTTGTGTGTTTCACATTTTTTTGCAATGAAATGGGCCGGATATGTAAAGTTTAGGAATATGAGTGAAATGACTAAAATTCGTTATCGGACCGATTTCTGAACTTTATGAAACGTGCCATTGTAAGATAACTAACTGTTTGATGGAGAAACTGAACATTCCAATGTGTTCGGAAAAAATCCAGAGAAATTCAGCTCAATAGTCGTATTGAGAATTGTTTCATTTTTACGTTCAAGCTTTTATAGTTTAAGGTATTGAACATAAAAAAATATTGAGTGTGAAAGATAAGATCCATAAAACAAAAGCATAAAGGAAAATGCGCATGTTCATGGAGATAATGTTGGTACCAAATCAAAATAATTAAAAAAGGAGGCATCATAATATTCTTGCAAACTATTCCCAATACGACTATTCTTCTTTCGCTAACGTAAGATATCTTTTATACAAATTAGAATTTTTCAAACATGTTTGTGCCTTCAGTTGCTCTATCAAACTCGTTCCCTCACAATGGCACATTTTGTGTGTTGATCGTGCTTATAATTATGTGCCACCCTAAAATAAAAACCCATTGCGAAATAAACGATGGTACACTCTGTCAGGTTATGTCCGGTCAGCTACATTAAAATAATGAATTTAAGTGATTATATACTAACTTCTAGACAAGACAGTTATATTCTTATTTCATTGGGAAAATAATAACCGGACATAACCTGACAGAGTGTACTATCGTTTATTAACGTTCGTTTATTATCGTTTTTATCGTTTTATATATATATATATATATATATATATCACATGCAGGATTGTATTCCCTGCGAACTGTATTGTCAAACGAATGACCGATAAATAAACATTGATTAAAAAAGCTGCAAAAACTAGCTAGTTAGTTGACTATAAAACTAGCTGTAAAGAAAGAGGCCGAAACCACCAGCTAGAAGTCGAACATTTACCGAAATGCTATAGTGTCGCTCGTGTCGATGTGTCGCTGTGTCGATATAATGCGAGTGGCACTACAAGCATTACTATTTCACGCGTTGTTTCCTACACAAGTACATGCATACCGCGTCGTTTTTATCGTCGGTATAGGCTGGTCTTTTCGTCGTTCGTCCAGCCCTTGTCGGCGGCACCGGTCTCTATATGTGTCTGTGTGTGTGTGTCCGCATGTGGGCGCCTCCAACTCCGAACTGGCGATCCGGGACATCGGATCTAGGTCGACCAACGGATGGCGGGTCGGCAAGCACTGCCCGCCAGGCCCCGGTCTACTGGTGGCCTAGTTTTCTTCCTCCTCGGCCGCTGCCACCACCACCACGGCAGCCGCAGCCGCCAGCGCCTCAGCCACCGTCACGACTACAACCAAACCCAGCTCAATCCACAACACCCTCAGCTCTCTACCCCAATCCTGGCGGCGGCGGCAGCAGCAGCAGCAAGAGGTTGCCCACTGGGGCAAAGTGTGGGTATGTGTGAGCCTGTGTATAGTTGGGGCAGATGTCTGAGGGTGATTGCAGGGCTACTGTCAGTGTGTCCCGTCACCCCTTCGGTCGACTTCGGCGCACAGTCTGCCTTCACACTACTCGCAGACCACAACTCGACCACCACCACAACTCGACCACCACCACCTCCTCCGCAACTACACACGCGACGTGGGTAGGGGTTACAGTGGTTGGTTGGTGGAGGAAGACAGGGACAAGACAGAAGAGGAGGGCTGTGTGCAGACCCGCTTGGGACCGACTTTCGGAAGCTGGACCAAGAAGGAAAGAGCCTCTTCCGTCTGGCGGTGGCCTCCTCGTGCATGCGGGGCGTGCTTCCGCCGCGCCGAGTCCAGAGTGGGTGAGCGAAATGCCCGGAAGGAGCGGGATTGGGGGTTCCCGTCTTCCAAGCCACCACATTTGCTGGGGCTGAGCGAATAGTGGTAGGAGGAAGAGGAAGAACAGCGGCAGCAGCAGCCGCCGTAGAGGTAGCAGGTGCAGCGCCGGATCGAAGGGCCGGCGCCACCAACACAACGGGCACGGTCGCTAGCGTTGTCTACGCTGCCGTCCTCTTGATTGATTTGGCTGATTCTATCGGGGCCGCCACCGAAGATAGTGTACGGGGGGGGGGGGGGGGGGTAGTATGGAAAGGGTAGTACAAAAGGAAGGTACACTCGAAGAAGCTGAACGTAGAAGCTATAGAACAAAGCCCATGCCGGCGCCACGAGAGAACGCCTCATGTTCGGTTCCGGCACGCACGGTTTGCTTTGTCGCGCTATTTTTGCCCTGGCTTTTTTCTCTGGCTGCCCTTCCGGAACAGCGTGCCTATTCATTGTGATGTTTAGTGAAACCATCGCGCTTTGTAGCCACCATTCAGGGGGTTGAAGGTTGCCGCACTTTGCCAGCTTGTTCTGCAACTGAACAGAGCTAAAGGCACCAGTAGGGGAAAAAAAGAAGACAAAACCCGGTAAAAGGAAGAGCTGCTTCTTTGAATTGGCATGCTCTTCTCGGTCGGGCGCAAATACCCTAAGGTAAATCGAATAATAAGGCAACTCGAAGTGTATAGCTATCGAATTTATATTCGAATATGTATTTCATATTTGAACTTTGTTTCCATCAAAAGCTATGTATAATATTTAACTTTATAATATTTAATCTATTTATATAGTTAATAACACGGTAGTGACGTGACGCTACCGTGTGACGGGCTTATCGCAACTTATTCATAGTGTGGGCGTCAAAATATGAATAAGCTGCGATAAGCCCGTCACAACGATAGCGTCACGTCACTATCGCGTTTTTGTTCTGGATTTGTCTGGGCTTTCTCCAACAGATGAATGTAACAAGAGGACTAGGGTCATTCAAACTCTAGAGAATGCGATTGTGGAACCTGCTGGAATAACTCATCTGTTATTCGAGGTTGCTATGGCAGCAACCCGTCTTAGACTGGTGCATTGCCCCCCCCCCCCCCAAGCAACCACCACATATATGTACGGTGTCCCGTGGATCACACTCGAGCTTTCAAAAACTCTCGCGCTCAGCTCTGCCCTTTCCGCGATCTGCTGTCTTCGTAAACAGAAAAAGGTAGGACTCCCAAATCTAAGATGGAGCGCTACTCATCGTGAAAATTTGCGAACATCAAAAAACGCGCACAGATTGCGAACATTTTCTCATGAAAATTAACGCTCTGGGCGAGCCTGCTGACGAGCTCTTCGTGCCGGTCGAAATAACCGGCCTTGTAGGAAAACCATTTGTGAACAACTATGGCAAAGGTTTCCTCAGGACAGGTTTAGCACACGAAGAAGCACGGTTCTTTCGGCAGCCGACTTTTTTAATTTTTTTTAATTTTTTTATAGAAACAATGTCTGAAAACATCAGTTCGGCGTTGTGATGGGTCAACTTTGCTAGTCTTTGCGAAACTCAACGTGGCGTATTTTAAAGTGGGCTCTAGCCGTCCAATTTGTCAGCTGAACCTCCGTCAAGGTTCAACTGACGCAAGAACACAAGCCTACGGGCCATCAAGCGCGGCTCATTTCTATATTGTGTGACGATGCCCATTTCTATGTGATCTATGTGACAGTCTGGTGCGATCTCTGGTTCAAAGTATCATTGGATCTGTTTGTGGAGTTTTTTTAAATAATATATATATGTATATATATTTTTTTTTTAAATAATATATATATATATATATATATATATATATATATATATATATATATATTTCGCTTTATGGCGAATTTTATTGCAGCATGATCTTTGGGGACATTTACTGTCCCCAAGGGCTCTCAAATTTAATGTCCCTAGGCTGCTCAAACAGTGTCACAGGAACACCCTATATATATGCTGAAATTGTTTTACGTTAGATAGTTACTTGCGCCGTATACCATCTTTATAACAAACCGTGAAATCCTAGCTACTTTTCGTCAATGACACGTACATTACGTGAACGTTTGTACAAAAGCTTTAAGCCAGCAATCACGTAGCATTACTATGTTGTCTTGTTTCTAAATACTGAACATATATATATATATATATATATATATATATGGCGATGATCGTTATTACTTGCTTTGTAGACTGATTTTATATGTATTGTACGACCTATATCTTTCTCATAGTGTCTTGTATATTTCTCTCACCTCAGCCCTACCATTCCCCCCCCCCTTCCACGACCCACCCTTCCCCGCCATTCTTGGCGTCCGTTATATCCCTGTTTCTTGGCGTTTTTCTACGCCTTCATTTTTTCTCGTTCCCTCTATTCCGCGTGGTTGTTGTAGTTGTTGTTGATCCGTTGCCGAGTCGACTGTGAGACATTCATGCGCGCCAAAGCTTTTTGTTGTCGTTGTTGCTGATGCCGTTGCTTCGTTCCCAGGTAGTCGAAGTAGCAGCTAGTAGTCTCTATATCCAGTCTGTGACAGACCGCCAGCTCTCTTGCTGCTGCTGCTGCTGCTGATGTAGTTCACTACTAGAATGACTACTACTACTTCTACTGCAACCTATCTACACACCACACGGTACACACACAGTGCTCTATCTACTACTACTACTACTACTACTACGACACCGACTAGCACTGACGACGATTCACCTCAAGTTCACCTCACTTGTGCGAACGAAGTGAAATGCTGCTGTTGCTGCTGCTGCTGTTGCTGTTGGCGCTGCTGTGTTGTTGTTTAAGCCATCTGCTTTTACCGGGCGGTGGTTAACTGGCGCGTACTGGTTGGAGAGATAGATGAATGCGCACTCTGACTGACTACCTGGTTAGCAGTTACACCGACCGACCGAGGGATCGAGCGACCGACCGACCGACCTAACGACCTGTGTCTCAGGTCTGTCTGGGGTTCGTCTGCCTGCACTGTATGGTGGGGGTGGTGTGGGGTAGGATGGGGTGAGGTAGGAATGAAGGAAGGAAGAAGGGCGGGCGGACAGGCAGGCAGGCAGGCTGAAGGGTGAGCTCTGGTGAGTGAGGTAGGATCGAAGTAGGAGGAGTGCTAGTACTACTGAATCTAGTAGCCGCTCGGTCGGTCGGTTTTCATCCTTCGGGGATCGTTCGAACGAACCCAACTCGACCTCACCACGCCAATTGATGGTGCTGCTGCTGGTGGTGATGTTGCTGCTGCTGTTAAGTTGTCTCACTTCGTTCTTCTGTTCTGACCTTTGGCTTGAAGTAGTCGCAGCACTTCTTACTTCTTCGCCTTTCGAACCTGGACAAGGAGAGGGAAGACGAACCAAGGAAGAGGTCGACAGATGATGGCAACAGCACCAACAACAACATCGACAACAACAAAGACAACGACAACAACAACAAAGACAACAACAACAACAAAAACTACGAAGACAACAACAACAACAAAGACAACAACAACAAAAACAACAAAAACTACGAAGACAACAACAACAACAACAACAAAAACTACGAAGACAACAACAACAACAACAACAACAAATATGAAGTGCAGAACCAGCTTTATTTGCTGGTGGCAGCAGTATGAAACGTGAAAAGCGCGGTGCCGAACAGGTCACCTATTCTACCTACATACACGAGCGAGTGTCCACGGAAGGAAGGCACCGTACTGGCATCAAGTGGGCGATAATGGTCGATGTACATCGATATATATATATATATGTTTATGTATATATATATATATATATATATATATATATATATATATATATATATATATATATATATATTTATATAGCGCCCGAGAGACAGAGAAAGAAAAAGAGAAAAATGCGAGACTGGGAAGTAGGAGACGAACGAGAATACGCTGCCGGTGCCGCAGCGGTTGGATCGAGGTCGCGGTAACCAGGCAGCGGTGGCGGAGTCCGTGGCGGGCGGGCGATTGGCGCTGGTTCTTGGCGGCTCTCTTGGAGGAGGTTAGAGGAGGCGTTCGAACCGGTGCACCGCCACCAACCACTTCCACCGCACTGGGCTCCGATCTCTTGCTTCAAGCCGAATTCAATGTGAACACCAGTGTGGGATAGCAAAGGCCTACTTTCGAGACGGCTACAAACTACTACGAGAGAGAGCAGCTACGGCCATCACGACCAGCCACCGACAACGACGACGACAACAACAACAACAACAACGACGACGACAGCAGCGAGCGGCCTCTGACGAGGACGACGACTTTAATTTGGACTTCAGCTTTAACCTCAATTTCACCGTCGCCGTTCGCGTTACTAACCACCCGCACACCACCAGTCGTAACAGCTGATGTCACAGTCGGCGTATTTTTATGCAGCATCTATAGAAAACACACAAATAACCGACTATACCTTAGATATTGCGTCGCTTTTTTCTTCGTTTTGGTCATCGTTATTATTATTATTATGATTATAATCTGTTATAATCTATCACTGCTGCTGTTCTTTTGATTCACTTGCTAATGAGACAGCAACGGTCGAAACATCTCTTACCAGTGATTTTTCATATTATTGTTATTATTCTTAGACGAGGACTATACATGACATAAGCAACAAGTTGATCACAAGTGACATATATATATATATATATATACAGATTGGCTGCCTCAAATCAGTGTCAGAGCTTAAGCAAACGGTAAAGCTCGAAAACAAGAGATATTTTTAACGACGATACATTCTAAGCAACTTATGCGTTGTTGTTATCATTGTTGTTGCTGTGTAACGTATGCTATCGTGGTTTTCCGCCTGTTGTCAGCTTTTACCACATTTGACAGCGACTTTTTTGCAAGTTTCAGACTTGAAAGCGCAAATTTAACGTACACACAAAAAAAAAAAATATATATATATATATATATATATAAAAAATATTGTGATGATTTATTAATCATTTACAATACGTTTGCCCACTCGGCAGTGCTCGCCGTGTATATATATATATATATATATACTTTTTTAGACGCATAGATACAAGGTATAGACATATTTGTACACGCATACATCGGATGTGCGCCGGTCACGTATATAATCGTAGGATAGTGCGGTAACAACTTCGAAGTGAGCTTTTAGTTCGTGCTTGATTCGACGAATGCGACCTTTAATTGCGTGCGGAAAGCCGGCGCGCCGCTAAGTATGAGAGTATGTGAATGATGTTCGCGTAGGTGTGCCTGCCTGTGCACTAGAAAAGGGCGGATGTACGGCAATGGAATGAAGAAGAAGAAGAAGAAGGCGTATTTGAGGGTCAGAGTTGGTTTGAGGGGTTTGAGGGGGGCGGGGGGGAGGGCAGAATAAGGGGTAAGATGAGGTAAAGGGTGTGTCGGACGGGTCGTCAACAGCTGCTTTGGGTTCATTAGCTCGCGTTCAACGATCGCCCGTTAGCTGTCCCTCGGCCTTCATACAAATGCTAATTTCCGCTTTTAGCTCTGCCTGCTGTTGCTAGAAAACGGTTTGCCGCTACGGTTTGCTGCTGCTGCTGCTGCTGTTGTTGAACCAGTTCGACCGTCGCTGGTGACGTTCCTCAAAGGAGAGTCGCAGCTCAAGATCTCAAGTTCGGTACCTTAGAGACAGAGGACGGGAAGATCAGAGAGAGAAAGGGGCGGGGCGAGAGAGTACTGATAATTGTATGATTTGAACCGCTAATGACCTGCAAAAGTCAAATGCAAGACTCCCATCGAATTGAAATCAAATTGCCGAGAGCATATTGCCGATGTGGGCATTTTCGGGTTCGGTGGGTCGTGCCACCAGTATCCAAAAAAATTACACTTGTCTTTTGTTTATACTGGTGGCGCGGCTTTTCGGTATAGATAATTGTAACTGTCAGTTAGTCTGCGGCCATGTTACGTGGCACATCAATGGCTCTCGTTGCAGAAATAACCCTAACAGGTGGTAGTAATACGTGGCACCGTGGGAAAAGGTGCCAAAAATGCCACTAGGCATAACATTTTTCGGAAAAAAATGCATGCCTAGTGGCGAGTGAGTTAAGAATCGGCGCCACTGGCGGATAGCGTTATTTTTGTTGATTTCACAAACAGCAGTGTGAGAAAATGACAAGCACAAGAGTGTTTCGACGAGCTTTGATCGACAATTGAGGATGAAGTCCCATCCCCAAGGAGTGCGTGTGGGTCGTATAGAAAATCGACCGATTATTGCTTATAGAATAATAATAATAATAAGCCACCACCGAAAATGTCTAGAAATTGGTGGAGATTACTTTGTAATCTAACTAATAATTCTGCCTCCAGAAAAAAATCGATTACCAGTAACATCCGTAGTAGTAATAACCCTAATGGTAATTTTGCGGTAGAGAGTAGCTGCGCGTTGGCCAACTCTACGCTCGTATACTGAGTGGCGAAGAAGGCTCCCACGCGTATCAGGCCGTTAGTGAACTGGATACAGGTAGGCGCAAACGAATGCGTCTACGCATGCAGGCCTGAGTGTATGCACTGCAGGTCTCTGTATTACTGAGAGAGTTAGGCTGCTGCTAGGAGACTGACTAGCTGCACAAGGAGCTGAGATGTTGCAACATGGGACACAACAATATGCTTTTTTTGTCAGTGTATTCATTCAGTCAAGACTACTACAACGAGGGTGACTATAGGCTAATAGGTAACCGATCGCTGCGGTTATTGTTGTTGTTGCGGTTGTTGTTGTTTATGCCGCCAGACGAGACGGTAGAGCGGCAGAGTGGGAGAGAGAAACAGGGCGCGATCGGGCGGGAAAGAAAGATCTTTGGTCGGTTGGACGGCGGTCGAAGCCTCGGTGCTGACGGGTGACGAATGATGACCAGCAAGTGAAATGCGAATAGCTGCGAATAACGACGAGTTCTGCACCCCCGCCATTACCACCAGCAACCGCAACATCACCATCACCAACAACAACAACAGCAGCAGCAGCAGCAAGAACAACAGCAACAGCAGCAGCTGCAAGAACAACAGCAACAGCAGCAGCAGCAAGAACAACAGCAACAACAACAACAACAACAGCAAGAACAACAGCAACAACGACCAGAGCAGCAGCAGCAGCAGCAGAAACTGCAACAGCAGCAGCTGGGAAGTTAGCGAATAGGTAACAACAACCAGACAGGCAGTCAGTCAGTCAGTCAGTAGGTAAAACTGGTGAGTGGGTAAATTATAGAGGTAGTGTGAGCGAGCGAGACAGAAGACAATTCCGCATGGTTTCGACAATGTTGACGACGACAACAGAAGCAGCAGCAGCAGCAACGACAACAACAGCAACAGAAACAACAATATCAGCAAGAAAAACAACAACAACAACAACAGCAACAACGGCAACAACAACAACAGCAGCAGCAACAACAAGAGAAGACGTTGGCTGAAGAAAAAGCCGATGGTGTAGAATCATTCTTGAGGAAGCGAGAGCCGCCCTCGGCTGCTTGCCGCTCGTTGTGCTCGCTGGCTGGCTGATTGAGAGCGTGATCCGAGCCAATGCTGCGATCGTCTCTCCTCGACCTCCGTGGTCTCCTTCAGCCCACTTTGTTCGGTTACCGTGCGCTCCATTGTCGCTCTCCGTCGGGAACTTCCTTTCTGCCGTTCTCTCTTTCTTGGCGGCGGCGACTCCGGCGGCGGCTGAGTAGTCGGGGGCCGCAAGCGACCGACCAACCGACCGACCGACCACGTTTGCTTCGTAGACTAGACTCAGCACAGCAGACCGACGACGCCAGGTAGACTCGCAGTAGACAGATAGACCAAAATACAGACAGACAGACAGACACACTGATAAGAGAGAACAGGAGAGATATGGAGAAACAGGTAGCTAGAGAGAGAGTGAGAGAGAGGGTGGAGAACCCAACGAGACTGCGGCTCCTTCAAGAGCTGTTGCTGCTGCTGTTGTTGTTGTTGCTGCCGTTATTGTTGTCGTCGTCGTTTCTGTTGTTGTTGTCCCCGTAGTTGTTTTTCTTGTGTTGTGACGGTGGCAACTGCCGCCAATTCGGAGCTTGAAATGCTGCTGCTGGCGCTGCCCGGTTGAGAACTGGGTCAGCCAAACTCAGCCACCACTCCCGCCGTAGACAGGCAGACGGTTCGTCGGCCGATCGGAGAGACAGGCCAGCCGAGACCTTTCATCTACATACATTTGTGAGAAAGAACAGGAAAACAACCAACAAACAGAAATGGAGAGGGGAACAAACATTGGAGAGGCACAGAGCAGAGAGAGGGAGCAGGAAAGAATGAACGATGAAGAAAGACGAGATGGATCTGCTGCAGTATTACGTACAGAGGGCACAGGAAGGGAAGCTCCATAAGAAAGAACGAAAGAAAGAGGGTGAGCGACAACAATAAGACAAAACTACAGAAACAGCTAAAGAACGAGGAAAAGCAGCGGCAGAAGCAACGCCATCTATCCGCCTCAGCCTTTGTGATGTTGATGGTGTTCTTTAATGCTGCAGTTGTTGTTGCTGCTGCTGCTTCTATTGATGATGATGATGATGCTGTTGCTGGTGATGATTTATGCTTGTGCCGGCAACGGCTTGGGCAGCAGGCATTATCCGGCGCGCCTCCACCGCATCGAGTGCAGAAGACGCAGAAGAGAAAGACGAAAACGTAGACAAAAATAACGAGAAAGAGAGAGAGAGAGACAAAGAGAGCAAGGGAGGAAGCGAGCGCAAGATCGAAGAGCGGTGCAGAAGTACCAAAAGTGCAGAGGCGACCTCCTCCCCCCCCCCCCCACTCGTTCATTGGGAGGTGTTCGCCGGGTCGAGAAACAGGCGGCCGAAGCTTGAAGCTTGCCGCGACCTGAGAATAGGAAAAGGCATCATCATGTCATCAGCAACAACGACAACAGCAACAACAACAACAACAACAACAGCAGGAACAACAACAACAACAACAGACAAACAGCGTCAGGTCAGCATTGCTTCTGGAGCTGCGATGGCGACGACGACGACGACGACAACGACCGAGAACACACCATACGGGTTGAGATTTGGGTCGATTTCCTACTTACAGGCGGTTAGAGAGAAGTCCAGAAAAAGACGCAGAGAGTGCGTGCCTCCTGCGCGCGTCTCCCTCTTCTCTCTCTCTCTCTCTCTCTCTCTCAGATCAGCCGAACGACATGACGACAACGACGAGAGCGACAATGAGACCTGTTTCTTGCGCGGGGAACTTGTTGTTTAGGAAGAAGGTTTTCGTTACGATTCGATGTGTGTTATGCCTGCGATTGCTGCTGCTGCTGGAGCTGATACTGTGGCCTGGTAGCCGATCCAGCTGTTGCGCTGGTTCGGCGACTTAAGGTGGCCACGGTCGTTCTACCTGTTTCTACTACTGCTTCTGCGGCTGCTGCTGCTGCTGCTGCTGCCGCTGATGCTACACTGCTAGACAACGATTACGAGACTTGCCTTTTTTGTTGGTTTTTTTTCGCATAGTGACCCCCATATGTCTCTACAGTGTGTGTCGCTCTTCACAACAATGCGGTGTAGGTTCAACGATAAACTTGCCCAGCCACTGAACGGCCGTTGAAATCGATAAAAAGCTGCATTTTTGACGCCGTCGTCACTCTCTAGAACGGCTCCCGCGGAGTCGGCTTGGAAATAAACGTTATATATATATATATATATATATATATATATATATATATATATATATATATATTGTATGTATATATATGTATATATATATATATATATATATATATATATATATTTATATGTATATTATATATATATATATATATATATATATATATATATATATTTGCGCACACGAAAAGCGACTCAGGCTGTACCCAGCTTCAAACGCATCTCCCTCAAGTGTCTCAAATTCTTCTAGGCGTAAGTTCAGATTTATCGGCCAAGTCAAGGCTTCATTACAGCTTTTGTAACAGCGGCTACGACTAATGGGTCATAATTTACGACGAATTGAACAATCATGAATAATCACGGTTGCACAGCTCAGGGCGGTGTAGCAACGTTACGCGCTGCTCCGTCTACTGTCAAATGTCCACTATGTGACAGGCGATACGCTCGGCGTAACTATTAGGCAAAGAAGGCATACATATCAGCCAAGCACCCTGCCCTCATTGGGGCTTGCTGCTCCATACCCACCACCTCTGAACACCCTCGTTTGTAAGAAGCACACATTTTGGAGGATATTCAAATTGTTATGAAGCGACTCAGGCTGATTCGAATTGTACCAAAGACAGTCAGTAGGTAAGTGGCCGAGACCCTTACTCGGGTACTCTCAGCAGTTTCATCTGATCATGACTATGCGACACGGTATGACATTTGTTGCTATCCGTTATCATCCGTACACTCTGCGCGATTTCTACCCCTCCCCCCCCCCCTCCCTCCGGGGTATGCATCAATCTTATATATATTGAGAAGGGTATTGCCAGTCCATTATCAAACTCTTCGCTGGAGATGTTTCTGGCGTCACGAGGTATATTGTATTGCCCCAGATGCCCTAACGCCCGGTATTGACCGTATGTAAGAGAAACACCCACTAGTCT
The DNA here is from genome assembly GCA_003439945.1 of Dermanyssus gallinae. Lineage (NCBI taxonomy): Eukaryota > Metazoa > Arthropoda > Arachnida > Mesostigmata > Dermanyssidae > Dermanyssus > Dermanyssus gallinae. Next base: position 511,151 of record QVRM01003835.1, on the reverse strand, counting down.
TTGTAACGTCAAAGGAAGATATTCAGGCGACTATCAAAAGCTTCTCCAAGATCTTCTCCGCGGGACTAGATTTATGTTACTTATTTTAGTAAGACCCGGGCAAGGTAAGTGTGTTTATGTTACATCAGAGTGTTTCGACACAACCATCTAGCGTTTTGCCAGTTCTGCTATGGACCGAACCGCCAAACATACTGCGGCGTGGTATCTATTACATTTGCTCCAGCGTTGTTTGCATCGAGATTCGTCCTGTAGTTCATGGAAACCCTCCACATTGCACAGAACGTGATGAAATTCCTGGGCTGCAAAGGCCGTAGTTAGACTTCCGATCTTTCACGCCGCTAGCCCTCCACCCAGTGCTTCTCATTGCTGCTGTCTTATAAAACCCTATGTCTACCTTACTCATTTTGGTTTGCCAGTTCCGCATGTAAACGTCAAATGCGCGCGTTTTCTATAAATTCCATCGTTTTTGCAGATCTTCTATCTGCAGTGGGCCACCTTCCAACACGTGGACCATCCTATTTGTGCACGTATTCGAGAGCGCAAAAACCTCCTTCCATCATAATCCAGACCCTACGAGCTAGACTTTATGAGGCCCCGCTGTTAATTGATCTTCTTTCCCCATCCTTTGAAGACGTTGGAAGAAGAAAGGTTGCATCTAACGCCCCTCTGTTACACCACCTCGGATCCGCATATCGGCATCCTTGCCAATTAATCCTGCCTGAATTAGTAAGTTCGTCCGCCACTGGGTTGCAGCATGAATTAAAATCCCTTAGCTTAAAATTCCTTAAAATCTCTTTGTTTTGTCTGAGTATCAAGAGTCTGTTAGATTCCTTCCGGAGCCCGCTAAACCTCTGGTACTTTGACGATGGCCTATTAGGGGGAAGCATTTGCGCAGTACCCAAAGACATTCGACGGGTCCTTGCTTTCCGTGTAACTTGCGGTTTGCAGTTCAATCCGGCTAAATGTGAGATATACTTCTTTAGAGCTACAGGATGTGCCAATTCGCCTCGAATGTCTCACAGCTACAATCGAGCGCTGGCGATTAAAGCTGGAAAATGCCGCCGCTCATCTACCTCACTACCACCCCGTCAAAGGGAGCCTCGGGGTCTCGAATTTACTAACCCTGGCCGCGCCTGCCATAGACGCAGAAAACAGAGCAATTTCCCTTTTAGATATAGCGGGGGTCAGCCAGTTTAGAAACCGCTTAGCTCATTTTCAGGAGACCTTGACACCGGTGAGGAGACACCCCTGACAAAGTAAAACCCCAACGTGACTGGAGTTCCCGTTTGTACGACGTGGTTTCTTCAATGAAGCTTCCGACAACATGACCAGAGCTCGCCTAAACGCCCCCATAGGCACTATTCTTGATAACGAGACGACTTGCATAATAGTAGGCCTACGACTAGGAGCGGACCTAGTGAGCCTTCATAGATATCAATGTGGGCGCCCTACCGACTAACATAGACCTATCGTGTATCATCAGCGTAGGACGACGCCCCAGACATGCCGGCGATATTAATGAGAATCGTCGCCTCTGCTCGGGGCACATTTCTAAAGCTCATTCTAACCGACCAAAAGTAACAAATTTCGATAGAGACTGTCTCTGTTAATTGTCTCTCATGCATAGTTTATGTATACATAAATATACATACATGAGTACGTATACGTACATACATATATAGAAAATACGTTTGCACACTCGGCACTATTTTGAGCTGTCCAGAAAAAAATATATATACATTATTTCTAGACCATCCTCTGTCCCCTTCGGGCTTGGAATTCACCCTGAGGCATATATATATATATATATACAGTGAGGTACTTCGAAATGGCAACATGACAGCGCTGATGTCGTTGTTTTTGCTGTTGTTTTTGTTGTCGTCGACGTCGACAAGCCTCAATACTTGTTCCGCTAGTAAAGCGGACGTGGTAAAAACACGGCGCGTTGAGAGTGCAATGCGGACTCGTGACGCAGGTCAAGGTCACTGAAGAAACTGTGGAGTTTGTGCTCGGCCCGAACGGAATGGGGCTTGACAGGCGCGCGACGAGGGAAACTGGTCCTTTGCAGAACCGGGCATAGAGGAGGGGCGCATAGAACAGTACAGGGGACGGGCCGAGGCAAGAGTTCCTCGTCGAGTGTTTGTTGAGAGGTTCGGGGGCGCATAGGCTTTCTGCTGAAGCGGGGGAGTAGAACGGAGGGCGTAGGCCGATACTGCCGCTGTTGCTAAAATCCCAAACATGCCGTCATGGGGCTAGGCCAGGCGCCACCGCGGCCCGGCCTATCACTGAATCATGTATCTGTCCCTCTCCCATCTCCTGCCCCTCACTGAATCTCTCTCTCTCCCTTTTTCCCTCCATCTCTGAGCGGCCTCTCCTCATGGATCATAAACGTGGCGTTGCTGCTCACCACCGACAGATAGACCGACAGACAAGCTAAAAGGGGTCCCTTGGGCCTGGTATTGAGTTGAAGCTTGCCGGGGAAGTTCCCCGACTTTCGCGGCCCGTCCGCCAGAGTCTCTGATAGTCTATCCGGAGGCGTCGGCGAGGTAGATTTTCTGCCTTGGCCATGCGGCTGCTGCCGTGGCGGTCACGGTAGAGATGGTAGTTATGCTGCGACTGCTGCTGCTGCCGCCGCTGCAGAACCTGTGGTAGTCCAGCTATACCTCGGCAAGTAGACGGATCGGCGGTTGACCAAGTGCCGGCCGACAAGTGGAATGGCCCCACGCGCTCTACTCATCGTATTCTATGTGTGTTCCCTATCTATGGAATTCTGCTACTACTACTATAACTAGTGCTAGGCCTACCTCTACTAGTACTGCTACTACTACTGCCGCTATTACTAGTAGAGTCTGTGTTGTTCACCGACGATAAACCCCTCAACTACACGGGATGAGGTGACCTCGTAAAAGCACAACACACCGCGTCCACCGCCCCACACCCACCACCTCCCTCCCACGCCTCGTTACTCCTGCGTGCTCGGAGTGGTGTCCCTAGTCCGGCCCTAGTTTTCGGCCGGCTTAGCGTGGGCCAGTTAGAGCCTGGTCACTAGGCCAATCGACCGACTGGCCGACCGCGACCCACTCTATATCTATGGTGGGCCGCCGCCCACGAACCACATACAAAATGATTGTAGCCGCAACTGTAACAACAGTCAATCAACCACTATTTATTCACTCGTCATTTGCTGTCTACTATATATATATATATATATATATATATATATATATATATATATATATATATATATATATATATATATATATAATATATATATATATATATGTAGAGCCCGGTGACGTGGTGCATTCGTCTGCGCCTCGCGACCGGAGGATTTTTTTATTTATTTATTTATTTATTTATTTTTAGGATTTTCCGTAAGGCTATTGCCCGTGCACGGTTTTTTCATGGCATGGCTACTTTTAATCCACTCCGGCATTTACCTTGTCTAAGTTGGAAACCATGCAAACCAATTTAAGAGTGGCCGGTCTGGGTCTCGAACCCAGTCCTCCCGAATGCAAGGCAAAGGCTTTGCCACTAAGCCATCTTGCTCGGTAATATAGGAGACACATAGGTGCGCGGGTTCGAGCACCACCGTTGCACATGTGTATTTATGGGGGTCCGTCTATGGAGCAATGTGAAAAGCAGTCCCATGGAAGTTAAATCTTGGCTGAGGGTCAGCCCGAAGACTTTATATATATATATATATATATATATATATATATATATATATATATTAAAGTGGGTATATATACTGTAGTCGTGTTGTCTTGCTGTCGTTGCTGTACAGTAGCTTTTCAACACGCACGCCTTAGGCAACCGACTTTCCACTAGGGACACTCATTCGAGAGCGTTTTCGTCTGTGTTCAGCGTGGCCTGATGCTGATGAAATGAAAGAAAAAAGCAGACAAAGTAGGAGACAATGACGAAGCGCTGCTCATCTGGATGTACAGTAGAGAGTGCCAGCAGCCGTAGCAGCAGGCATACGGATGTTCGTTTGGAAGAGTCGCCCAGGAGATGAAGGACAAGCTTAACAACTCCGCTTGAAGACGAGTGCCGCCAGTAGACGAAACACGAACAAAAATACGAGTGGGTTAGCTTCGCATCTGAGCTCAAATTAGTGTATGGCGACATACGCTTTGCAGTACGTTGTGCACTGTGAGTTTGTTTGTGAGTCCCACACTAATCACTGACATCGATTAGCATCTTAAGCAGTTGTCAGTGTTAAATATGTACTAACTCTCACGTATCAAACCATTGGCGGCTTTGATTGAAAATGCGATTTCCTTTGAGGGAATAAACGGCTACCTAGAAGATTGGTCTTCTATTTCGTGTGAATTGGCACCCACGATTGCAACGACGAAGTTCGATTCATAGCGCATTGACAGATTTTCGAAATGATCGACTCAGCAACCCTCAAGGTGTCTACATATCATGTGTTATAGCGGTATGTTTGACGAAGGTAAGACCTTCTAGATTCATGCATGTGTCCCGACGAAATCTTAAAGCAGAACAAACAGGACGTTATTGAGTTATCATATTGGGACTCTTCCATCTCGGGCTGCGTTCGTAGAAAATAGACGCTTTTCTTAGTCGATTAAACTCAATATTGTATAAACCTGCTTATCGCAACGAGAAGGGCATCACGCAGTGAGTGCAGTCGAATACACGTTATGAGTCCAGTGTTGCTGTTTTTAGTTTGTTTAAAATAAATTTCTTGTTGTCATTGTGGGTATTTTGTCGTTTTTACCGCATTGTTGTAGTTGTTGTTAGCGAAATTATTGCCGTCGCTTTTGTGGCCGTTGTTGTTTTTCATACTATCGTTTGTTATTGTTGTTGTTGTTGCTTGCCATCACTGTTCATCGTCACCATTCCACCAGTACAGATCACGGCCGTCGTCTTGTCTGCCTCCAGTCGCACCCGATACCCCCTTCTTCGGTTTTCCTTTGTTCGACAGCATTGGGAACCCATTACGGCCCTGCCAAACGCTGTGGCGGCCTTCAGTTAGTTGGTTGGTTGTTCCGAGGGACGGCTGGAAGCCGTCCTTTTGAACGGCTGAGCGACTGACTCTCGATTTTTCCCGTAGTCTTGGTGCTCCCGCACGCGCTCCCTCTCCCCCCTCTCCCTCTTTCTCTCTCTCCGCATCTCGGTTCTTGTCTGCCTGTCTAGGCCCCGTCGTCCATCGAGCGGGTCACCCGAGCCCAGGCTAACCCCGGCTGCAGTGTCCTGCCCCGTTTGTCCCACTGGCGAGCAGCAGTGGCGGCCTCAAAAGCCCGCTGCTGACACTGCGGTGGCTGCTGCTGCAGCGGCGGCAGCGGCGACGGCCACCGAAACTAGGGCACGCTCAAGCCACGAGTAGTTGTAGAAGAAGAAGCAGCAGCACCACCACCACCACCACCCCAGCAATAAGAGCAATAGAATGAGCGACTCGCTGTGTCACTAGTTCAAGATCACCGGCCGGCGGCGGGCCGGCGGGCCGTAAGCCCTCTCGCCCCTCCCTAAGACGACGAAAGGGCGGCGCCGGTCCGTTGTTACTGTTGTCGTTGTCGTCGTCCTTCTCGTCGTCGTCGTCGTCGTCACACGACACGAACACGCCATGGAGACGGCCCTCTGACGTCACGCTGACGGTGGCAAAACGTCACGTGGCCCGCTAAGTTGGCTGTGGAGAGGGCACCCAGTGACATAGGGGAAAGGAGGTACCAAAAAGGGAAAGAAGGAATTCGAAAGCATGAGAGACAGAGCGTCAAGGAAAGGGAGAGGGAACTCGAGGGAGCTCGGCTTGTGACAAGAACTAGAGCAGGCGAAGTCAGAGATATGGAGGAACCGGCCCGGCTGGCCCGGCATTACGTCTGCTTTGGTCAGGCGGCCGCAGAAAAAGCTCACCGTTGAATGGCATATTTGGGACGGTAAAGGAAGTGGAGAATTTCTGCCTGGCTAAGGGGTGAAGGTAAGGCGTAAGATTCATTCCATTGTGACGCACTGACCCTCCGTCTACTCACGTGGAGTCACAACCGGCCTATCGGTAACTATCGATGTTCTTTTATTTGATTCGAATTAAACATGTGTGTGCGTTTATGTGACCGCTTATGTCACGAATCCTTGTATGGTGTGCACACCATTGCGTGACATTTTTGTACAACGGTTTCCTTAGTAAGTAAAGCTACAGTTTTGTAGTTTTTGAGATCGAATTTTGCGTCGACTTCCGTATATTAGATTGTAGTCATGTGACTTATGTTTGCTGTATATACGCCCGTCTGTCTTTTAGATTGTTTCTCTACATACAAAGTCTTGGCTGTCATGCTGTCACAAGCACTGTTGGGGAAACCTTAGATACATCAACAGCCCTGTCCGGCCCTCGGTGCACTAAAGATATACATCACGGTGATCCCAAGCCCTTAAGAAACGGAGGGCGGTCTAGAATTCAAAATAACCTTCTTTAAAAATGTTAGATCGGGTCCTAAAACATATTCTGTATGCTAAACCTCGGAGCGTGTGAAATTAGTCAACGCCCTTAAATTTAGTAAGACAACTTTGTAGGGATGGGCAGTTTTTACATATATATATATATATATATATATATATGTAGAAGCGTTATCATTTCATATATATACATGGTGCAAATAATCGCGATCAATTAATGGCGCTTGTTCAAAATGCTGTATCCAAATGCACACAAATATTTGAAAGAATTTTTCGCACGTGCCGGTTTTTAGCGGACTGATTTATTCAATGTAGCCGCCGGTTGCTTGAATTATCACTTCAATTCGAGACCTACCACTTCCAGGTATTTTGCAAAACTTGTCTATCGAAGTTTGCAAATCCCTGCTGAATGTGAGCAGGCAGGAAGCAGGTCTGTGTTGTTATGTCGAGTTTTGTTAGACTCTCGTTCAATAACGGCCCATACATAGTAATCCAGAGGATTTAAATCTCCACTGCTAGGCGACCACGACTGTTTCTTGCAGAACATGCGTCGCACCACTAAAGCACGTACTGCAAACCATTAGACCCCGAATGTATCCACAGTTTCACTACAGTACATGCACGTCAATGTACTGTGTCACTCTCTGGCCTGTTTACTCAAAAATGAATGGTGTCATCAGGTTTTCCTCCCTAAACATCATACTCAGGACGTGCACATGAGCTAGGGGTTCGCTATGTGCAACAATAGGATCATTTTCCGGATTGTGGGCAAGCCAACGGTAATTTAGCGGGTTAACCGATGAATACGTTCTCGCCCGAGAGTAATCGAACAAGGTCTTCTGGCTCATTTAGAATTAAAAACATTTCTGAAGAAGATTGTTTTTAATTCCAGACTTTCCTCCGTCCCCTACGGGCTTGGCACTTAACCTGAGGTATATCTTCAGTGCACCGAGGGCCGGACATGTTAAGATATCTAGGGTTCCTCAAGAGTTCTTGTGGCAGCATGGCCGCTGATTCTCAGGTTTATCATCTATTCTCAATGAGCAGCGCTCAAAGAAAATTCGACCAACAACAGGGATTGAACCGGCGACACCCCGGTAGATGCCAACCATGACTAGCGCACTAGCCCCCTAGACCACGCCGCCACTCCTTCTGGCTCATTTGGTTTTCGTGAACAATTCGACCAATGGTTCGTAATGACATTTGCTCTGCTTCTCACTTAGCTCTGGAGTCGGCACACTGCGCACTCGCTCGCGTGTATCTTGCGCTCTGCTGTGTAAGAACTCGCTTCTACGTCTTCTACAGCCACGTACTCAGCCGCAATCTTGCAAACTGTCATTTTTGGAAAACGATAGGACTTCCTACTCTGATAAGGGCTCCGTCTGCGGCGAGGAACGAGAATAGTAGCTGATATATGCTGAAATTCGTTAGGCGCAGTAACTCGGTAGACACGATTAACGTTTATTTACTAGGTTCATAGAGGAATAGGCTCTCATTGAATACCAGAAATAACGTGCGTACGCGTTTTGGATACGTTCAGACCGCGTGTCAGGTTTAGCCGCCGCACTCAGCAGATATAAATGAATTTGTCAAAATATATATATATATATATATCTTGCTCCAAATACACCCACATTTATCAATCTTGAGAATGGTGGCTACGGCGCAAGATGCTTTCCACGCTGCAACCGAACCAGCAAATCCTGATATGTGAGCCACTGATCTGTCCCGCTGGCGTCTATATGTATTTGTATGTCGTCTATATGTATCGTTTTCGCTGTCATTAATGCCTCCTTTGTCCAGAGTCGAGTCGTTTTACAAGCCGGTGGTCACTCCGTAGGGTCGAATTGCCTTGGAAAATAAAGTGTTCTATTGCTTTTGCTTCCGTGTCGCATTTCTCACAGTAGGTATGGACCCTAATCTCTCTCTCTCTCTCTCTCTCTATATATATATATATATATATATATATATATATGCATATATATAAGCTTCCCCTGCTTCACTGCAGAACGCATCAACATGAGTTTTATGTTCATGTTGGTTCCTTTATGTCACGGCATGTGTTGTCTTTCTTACTAGTGTACGCAATCAGTGATGCTAATAGGAGTGATGGTATAAATCGCTGTAGTATTTGTTGCTGCCCATAATGATAACAATAGCAAAAGAAAATTCTACTGTGTAGTGACCACAACAAGGGGTTAACCTATCGTCAATCAGCGTTTATAGTTTGCTTTCTAGTATACAAACATTTGACTTTGCCAAATGTGTAAGCATTGTTGTCTATAGCTGATAACATTACAACTACACCAACAGTGTCGACGGCAACAACAACAGCATCAAGATCGGCAGAAAAAACAACAACAGCAACAGCAATCACAGCAACAAAAACAGCAGCAATTTAACAACAACAACAACAGCCATCATAACGAATGCACCAATAACACAGTTATGTTGTGTGGTGTCTTTTTCAGGTAAATCGTTTGTTGCTTGCTATCAACATCACCCACTGAAGTCAGGTGGAGTTCGAAAGTTAAAACAACCATCGCAACACGAAACAGTAAGGGCAGTACAAAACAAAGGTCGTGATACGAACCCGAAAAAACAATTTCCACCACGAATTCCACGGCGTTCGGCGGTGGACGGCACTGTCGAATAGGAAAGGCACAGAGCAAGTCAGAAGTCTTCAGCAAAAAGAGGGGGTTGCCATATTGCCAGTAGAACACCCATAGTCTACCATGATATGGCAAACCAAAAGAGACACAGTGGCTCACATAGCGGACGCTCGTAGTTACGATCTGGTATGGTAGAGGGTCAGAATCTAAGCAGAGAGCGGAGATATGTTTCTTCATGAAGCTCTATCTTGTTCATACTTCCTTCCGACGAGAGAAGTAGTGCAACGTATTCCAACAATGCTCCGACGAAGAAGCTTTTGAAGGTCTGGGTTATCCCTATTGATCAGGCGCTAAGGTATGGGCGTTAAATTGTCGTTTAATCAGATCAGTCGTATGCTGACATTCTACTAAATTACACCTACGGCTAACAAGTAGGTAAAAAAAACGATGTCGTCGTCTTTCTCTTCGGGAATAGCTGCAAAGTTTGTTTTTGATCTACTGGGGCGTGTTAATTGCAAAGGTGCAGGTATCACTTTAAACGAGCATTTACTATTGTTGTTGTTGTGGTTGTCATTGTTATATTCACCTCGTCGCTAATAGAATCCTCACTTGACTGTTGCCTGCATCTTGCTAATGTGGGCGACGGAAACTTATTCTTTTAGCCGGTGAATTAGAGCTCAGTATAGGCAGCATGTATTGTACTGTGAGGTGAGGACGAGCAGAAGTCAAATAAAGCTCGTTTTCGTGATGATGATGTTGATAATGCTTAGTTAATTGAATTATGCCACGTCCCCCCGTTGCCTCTCTCTCTTTCTCGCCCATATACGTACAAGACATATGTGCGTGCATTCTCCGTTGTCATTATAGGCATATTTTACGCCACTTGAGTGAAGTGTGATTATTTTTATTATTATTATTATTATTATTATGGATCATTCATCATCGTTGTACTCGGCATCTACCTATTACGTGCGGCGACCGTTGGGATCGAATCCGAAACAGACGTGACTACTTGGAACCGCAGACCATTTCCACCGCTGCGCCGTGGTTCGTTTTTCCGACCCGGCGTTTGGCACTGATGCACTGGGCAGGATTTTCACGGATCTATACCCGGAGTTGTTGTTGCTGCCATCATCATCATCCTTCCCCCTGTGTATTGCCTTTGCGTGGTTGCGCCTGGCCAGCCGCAATGCCTATTGCGCCCACGACCACACGCGGAAGACACAGTCTACAGTGGCTACATATGTGCGCCGTGTTATAAAAGTCTTCTTGTGTCTAGATTTTGCTCATTGTCAGTGTTATCTGATGCAATCTGGTGCATTTGTACTGCACTGCAGCACCGCCAACAACAGCAATAACAACAACAACAGCGACAGCGCAGCAGCAGCAGCAGCAGCGCCAGCAGCAATAACAACAATAATAGGCCACACGTGCAGTATTGTCGCTGTTGTAGTGGTCGAAGTAATAGTTAGCATTGGTAATGGTATAGTATTACTAACACTGTAGCAATCGTAGTAGTAGTAATGGTAGTCGTCGTAGTCGTCGTCGTCGTCATCGTCGTTGTTGCTGTTGCCGTTGTTGTAGCATTCAGAGTCCCAGTACCTGTTATTGTTGTGGTTGGTCACAGTGTATGAACAGTGTGTCGTCGGCGTAGTTTGAATCCTGTGCCGGTCGGCTCTGGCGTGTTGGTGATGGGTATGCCCTCTTTCTCTCCCCTCTCCCTCCTCTGAACCCCGCCGTAATGGTTTCCCGTTGTACCCCCAGCCCGACCCTATACCCCCTTGCCCCACTCCCCCGCCACCCTCATCGATGTCCTTGGCAGACTTCAGCGTTACGTCAGTCCCACCTGCTAGTGGGGGGCAAGTCTGTGCGCGTGCGCACAGCACATAACATTGCCGACGTCGATGACAACGACACCTTTCACCAGCAGCATCGGGAACGCTAGCGTCAGCAGCAACAACAACAACAACAGCGACGACAGCAACAACAACATCATCAACAACAACAGCGAGGACGACAGCAACAACAACAACAGCGACGACAGCAACAACAACAACAGCGACGACGACAGCAACAACAACAACAGCGACGACAGCAACAACAACAACAGCGACGACAGCAACAACAACAACAACAGCGACGACAGCAACAACAACAACAACAGCGACGACAGCAACAACAACAACAGGGACGACAGTAGCAGCAGCAACAACAACAACAACAACAACAGCGACGACAGCAACAACAACAACAGCGATAGCGGTGGCGACCACAGCAAACATGTTGTGTCTTTCGTTATGCTTACCATTGCTGCTGCTGCTGTTGCTGGTAGTCATGGAAATGATGCTCATGCTGATGATGATGATGGCGATGGCTTGCTTCCCTTTGTTGCAACATCAAGCCGCCGCGCGATGGCGGCGGCCCGCAAGGGCACAAGGGACGTTTATCTATCTGTCTGTCTGTCTATCTGTCTGTCTGTCTATCTGTTTGTCTGTCGGCATGACTGACTCACTGACTGGGTGACGCTATGTCCGTCCGTCTGTCTGTTTGACTGTCTGACCGCCGGTTGGTCGGTGGGCTGTCTCCTATCAGCTCCACAATAGCCGGCGTGAGGCAAAGTCTGCTACGCTATTACGCCGGTCCCTCCCAACTTTTCTCTATCTCTCCTTCTTCTCCCCACCCTCCTCTCTCTCTCTCTCTCTCTGTGTCTTTTCCGGTGCGGTTTCCGCCGCTCGACGACAGAGGGCGCCACCGCGCCTCTGGTGGTGTGCGTGACTGATGCTGCTGCCGGTGCTACTGCAGCTGTTCGTCTGTGCGCGTTGCCGCGCCGTTGAGTGGCAAACGGGAGACGAACAGGCGGGCGGCGAACGGGTGGCGGGCGGCTGGCTGGGCAAGTGGGCAACCGGGCAGCCCCGGCGGGCGGTCGGTCGAGCGGGCGGTTGGCCTCGACGATGACCCACTTGCAAAGAAAGCGAACGCGTCCGTCTGTCGGTCTGTCTGTCCGTCCGTCCGTTCGTCCGCCACCGCCCGTCACGGCTTCAATAATAATAATATAATAGTAATAATAGTAGTAGTAGTAGCGGCACGGCACGGCGCGTTTCACGTGAGCGCTGCAAAATCAACTTTGTTGTCGTGGTCGTGCCAATGCTGGTTGCAAACGTTGCTGCTGTTGTTGTTGTTGACAACGACGACGCTGTTGTTGTTGTTGTTATTGTTGTTGTCAACGATGACGCTGTTATTGTTAATAATGTTGTTATTGTTGTTGTTGATAATAATAGTGATGATGATGATATCGCTGATGTTGTTGTTCCTGCTATTGCTGTTTTGTTGCTGTGGTTTTTCTTGACATTGCTGTTGTTTTCCTTTGACATTGCTGTTGTTGTTGTGCGCATGTGCAGAAACGGCTCATTTTAAACAACCCAAGCTGTCTATCTATCTGTCTGTCTGTCGGTCGGTCGGTTGTCGTGATCGGCCGACTAAACTGAGTGCTCGCTTGCCGCCAATGAATGAAGCAGCGACGACAGCCTGACAGACGACAATCCGCATCCAACAATATCAACATCAACATTGCAGCCGCTTTATTATGCCCTATAGCGGCTATAGTAGTAGTAGTAGTAGTCGGCATTGTTGTTTTTGCTGCTGTTGTTTCTGTTGTTGTTGTTGTTGTTGTTGTCGTAGTCGTCGATGTCGCTGCTGCTGGCATTCCCGTTCATGTTGTCCTTGCTGTTTGGTGGGCGGCAATGCTTGTGCTTTCACTGTTATCCAAAAACGTCTGCCGATAAGCAATTGCTTCGTGGAACACCGTTCTATCTCTATAAATATGATTGGGAAATCTGTACTAGAGTATGTCATCTCCGGAGGACAAGTGAACTATATGCTACATGTCAAAAAAGCTATCAATAGCAGCGAATTGCCGCTATATATATATATATATATATATATATATATATTTTATTTATATTTATATATATATAATATATATATATATATATATATATATATATATATATATATATATATATATATATATATTTATATTTATATATTTATACATTTATATACATACGATGAACGCTATTGCACTGTGTATGTTCCACTTTTTTTTCATCTATATTGGAACTTTCGACGCCTTATAAGCCAGAGTTCAAATTTCCACCTTAATGACGTCTACACTCTGTTAAACGAAGCGACAGGCAGCACACGTACTAACTATGCACTAGTTTGTGGGCCGCATGCCGGCGACGGAAATACGTGAATACGATAAATGAACATCGGATGTTTTTCCGAATTTGTGTCTTTTGTAGACGGATTTCTTCGCGTTCGGCTGGCTAGTCGGTCGGTCAGCAAGCCAGCTCCTAGATTGAGATTGAAACGCTTCATTGAAGGCAAGAAAGAGATGAGTGATCAATTTCGCCATGTACACGTAGCGAATGCTGTGGCAACTGTGTGGCAAAATCACCGGCAATCATCCTCGGTGACTCGGATGAGTTCTAGTCGGTCGCCCGGAGGTACGCAAAGGCGGGATCTGAGCTAATACGGAGTCTAATACGGTTGAACGTGTGAACATCGAAAGCACAGCTTGTCGACAACCAGCATTCCCCAATGATGAACTATCGGTAGATTGATCCATCAAGCTGTCTGGTGATGTTCACTTTCGTCGTCGCAATAAACGCGTCCAAAAGCAAGAGTTGACCGGTCGTCATCAATTGTCATGCATTGCTCTGCACCGAGGTATTTTCCCATCGTATACCAATCGTAGCTCAATTGCTACCGTCGTCGATACGGCGTAAACAATCTAATACCATTTGACGGTTCCATAGTATATATATATATATATATATATATATATATATATATATAATATACATTTATTCGTTGTAATTGATCACCAACGATGGGAACAGTGGGAACAAATCTAATACCATTTATTTTTCCTGCTTACGACAAATTGTATTAGCTGGATTGCGGTTTTGAGGTATTCGTTTCGCATGTCCTCTGCGTTATGTGTTATATTACGCCATCATCATCATCATCATTTGACTTGCAAATCGAAAGTATTGTCTTTTTTTTGTTTTGATTATATCTACGTAGAACTTTGTGTCACTCTGTTGTCGTATATATGCTGCTGCTCTTAGCGCCCCTGATATGAAAGGGTGACATGTGTATTTAGGTACACATGTCACCCTTTTATACCAAGCGAATAATAAATCAATCAATCATATATATATGGGCAATGAATTGTTCAACGGTTGCTATTCTTGTTGTTGTCGTCGTCGTCATCGTCGTCGCCATTATTAATATGAACATTTGCGTTGGTGTGAATAAATGTTCTTCTACTATGTCTTCATTTTTTGATACCGTTGTTAATTTTCTTGGGTTCAACCGTCAGCCCTTCTTGCTGCTGGTAAGAAGCTGTTTACACGCTTTGTGTTAACACTTTTTCTTCTGCTGTTTATTTCTATTTCTAAAGTATTTTTTTGTTGTTGTTGTTACTGTCACTGTGGTTGTCGTTAGTAGTGTTGCTGTTGCTGCTACAGTTATGCCATCTTCCGCTGCTGGTTGTTGTTGTTGTTGTTGTTGTAGCTGTATCAGCGTCGGTATTGCTGTTTGAGCTCTCTAAGCCGGTGCCAATTGGTCTGAAATCTGACGTTGAGCCTGACGGGTGGTGTGTGGCGGCCAGGCAATCCACTGCCACGATCATCACCGTTCACCTGCTCCCCCACCCCACCCCACGCCACTCCCCCCACCTCCATGCAACAACAACGACAACAACAACACAAACGGCAAGAACAACAACACAAACGGCAAGAACAACAACTCTAATAACAGCAGCAATAACAACAAAAACGGCAAAAACAACAACAACAACAACAATAACAGCGATAACAACAACAATAACAGCGATAACAACAACAACAACAACAACAACAACAACAACGACACGGTCTGCGACGACGGCGGCAGCAGCGACAGCGACTTTCGCGTCTGCAGCCGCGCGGCGATTGTTGCTGCTGCTTCTTCTGCTGCTGCTGCTGACTTGGTGACTGGCTGGTGCCAGTGGGCCAAGGACAACTTGCGACATCGATCCCACCAGCAGCAGCAGCAGCAGCAACAGCAGCAGAGACGACGACGACACCGACGACAGCAACAACAACCACAACCACAACAACAATAACAACAACAACAACAACAACAACAACAGTAACAGCGATAACAAATACTCGCTAACAACAAGAGCAACAAAGACAACAAAGAGACAACCGGCAACAGCGAGACTAATTTTACTAGCAACAAACGTAATAAGCAATAACGGCAGAAGCATCAGCAGAAACTCTAGCAACAGCGAGGATGATTTGCACGATAGTGACAACAACAACAATAATCATAACAACAGCAACAACAACAACAACAACGACTACAGCATCAGCAACAACAACAGTATTAGTACCAGCATCAACAACAGCAATAACGACGGCAACGGCCAAAATAATTCCAATAAATGAAGTAACAATAGCAGCAACAACAACAACAATAACAACAATAACAACAACAACAGCAACAACAACAACAGCAGCAGGAGCAGCTAGAATAATAAAAGTGCTTTTCTTAAGTAGATATAAATCGCTCGTTTTTTTTCCATTAACAACACAATGGCGGCGGAGAAACAACGCAGAAACAATGAAAGTCAATTACATAACTGTTACTTTCTTAGTAGCAGTTTGGGCGAGTTGTCGTTGCTGTTGTTGACATATTTCGTGCTCGCCGCACGACTGATGAAACATTGCGCGGCCAGTTTTCAAAGTGCGTCTCAACCAAGTAGTACTACTACTACTACGTGTAATTACCGCTACGAATCAACGGTGACAGACAGCACGTTAGTAGATATGTTTCGACTTTTACTATCAACGAGTTGCTTAACTTTCGACGAGTTATTATGGTGGCGGCGGCGGCGGCGGCGGGAAGTCAAACTAATGCAAGTGCATTACTGCCACCTCACCTGCTGCGACTATAATTAACACTGATGTTTTCCATAACCAAAACACCAGAGCCGACACGACGTGCGGTGGTGAACGCAGTAGCAACATCAACAACAGCAGCAGCAGCAACAGCAACAGCAACACCATCAAAGCGTGACTCACAACAATACCAAAGACACGAATGACATTCGTTACTGTACAACAAAAGCACATGTGATAGCATTTTTTTTTTTTCATTTAAAGAAAAGAAGGTTCACAAGGCAGTAATAAAATGGACAAACATAACTGACGAGCAACAATAGCTTTAGCGATTAACAACAGCAACAACAACAACAAGAGCTAAGACAGCAGTCTCAGCAAAAACAATATTGGAGAGCAATAAGCAACGACAATATTCAACAACAACACCAACAACATGGACAACAAACCCAGCACCAAGAAAGTTGAGTATCTGCGAGTCGACGTAGAGGCAGAGAAACCGTGTCCGCGCTAGCCTTTGCGTCTCTGGTCGCAGATTACTGTGAACATCTCCAATTATTGGAATTATTGACTACTACGACGACAGCTTTCGGATAGCCGAGCTGTGAATTGAGCCACGTGTGTGTGTGTGAGTGTGTTCGAGTGAACAAATACCCCCGTATGCGCTATGTGTGAGGTTGTATATGCACCTGTGTTGCTAAACGCGATGGTGAATGATTCACTCTCGCCCCCAGTGGTACGTTACGGCTAAAGCAGGCTACGCCGACTCAGCGCCCGAAACTGAAAACGATCCGAACCAACTACGTTTGTCCAGTGCCGCTGAAAGTGGAGAGGAGTAGGCGCTCCAGGTTCTTTGCGACTTGCGAGCTGAACGACTACTATTTACAAAGCTAGGCGAAGACTAGCTGAAGACTACACTCTCAAGAACACAAAACGGGGCCGCCCAATTTCTTCGCCGGACACTCTCTATCGACGATCGAGCAACGGGGTAACACGATTTTTGCGTTTTAGGTTCGCTGACCAACTGGAATTGGCCATGCTTAATTAGGTTCTATGGGAATATGCCCTCCGGGACATAACTTTGTCTGAGGTTACAAACATATATATATATATATATTTTTTTTTTTTAATGAGACCGCCTTTTTCGGACGACAAATTTACTTAAGTTCAATAATTCTTCATTGAGTGGGAAATTTCCATAATTACATGAATTATAACAATTGTAACTAATTCAGGGCATTTTGCAGAAAAGGCTATTGCCAGTGTCTGCATATATATATATATATATATATATATATATATATATATATACAGAAGAAATAGCTAACTGAAGTTGAGAAAGGTAGGCGGAAAGAGAGGTAGAGAGAGAGAGAAATAAGGGAATATATTATAATTACGATTACAATTACCGTTACTCGATTGGAAGCTACTATGGTATTTGTAGTAGTTGATTAGCAGAGTCAACCGCCGGAACGAAGTTCCCAGCGACCAAGTTGCCATTGCATCAATCTGCTGCGGTCTGCTGCTGCTGCTGCTGCTGCTGCTGAAGCTGCCATAAAGTGAGTTAGCCACAAGCCGCCTGTGTATGCCGCCCGGTGGCCGTCGCGTGTGACAACGCGTCACGCGCGACGGCAGCGACAGGGGCGGCTGCCACGCGATGCCGCCCCTGCCACAGCGCTGTTGGTGCGATGCAACCGGCTCCCCGTCGATCCACCGTCACCGTCGTCGTCGTCGTCGTCTGCTCGTGATCCGCCCGTTAACAATTGACAGCGCCAGCAGTCGCCGTCGTCATCGTAGTCGTTTTTATTCTTGTTGTTGTTGTTGTTGTTGTTGTTGTTGCTGTTGTTGTCGTCGCCGCTGGTGTCACTTATTGTTGTACTGTTATTAATAATAAAAATAATAGTAGTAGTAGTAGTAACAATAATAATAACAATAATGTTATTACTACGGCGATTGCCGCATATGACATGCACCGTGGCATGCGTATGACATATCGACAATACTAGTAATATTTTCATTAATAAGGATAATGGTAGTAAACAGCAGCAACAGCAGTGTTGTAGTTGGCTGATATTGTTGTAGTTGTCGTTGTTGATGTTGTTGTTGCTGCTGCTGCTGTTGTTGTTGATATTGTTCTCATAGAAACCTTATTAAATGTAACAATAGTGGAAATAACAACAACAACAACAACGACGGCGGCGACGTCGACGAATGGTTGGTAATGACAACATTCAACAACAATAGCATGATGTAGTTTTTGTTGCTGTCGTTGTTGTTGTTGTTGTTGTTGTTGCTGCTACTGCAGCGGCTATTACCGTTACTACGACTTCTTGTCTTTCAAATGTTACTATCCGAATTACTCCTTCCATTATTATTATTATTACTATCCGTTGATCACTGGGAGCAACAGATTCAAGGTCAGCCAGCAGCTGCCTCACCCACAGCAATAACAACAACGACAATGATGATGATTGGGCAAAACATAGTAAAAACAATAAAATTAACAGTAGCAGCAACAACAACAACAACAACAACAACAACAACAACAACAAAAACAATATCATATATATTAGATATTATTGTCACACACGCCAACTTCTTTATCGACACCAAAAACGACAACGCACGACTAATGAACACCGTTATTAATTTTTAACTAGTCTGTGCTCCGGTTCTACGTATGGCACCCTATAATTGAATTAATTATAGGTTAAAAATTATATTAACTGCGCACGTGAACGCCGATTATCATCACTATCATAATGATCAGCATTACGATTGCTAATAACGTTTTAACCATACTAATTGATATATTCATTAGTATTATTATAATTATTGTTAGTTAGAACAATACAGTTGTGAGGTGTGAATGTGCGTCCTCATTATATCATGGTTTGATTTTTTTATTGTTATTATTAAAAAATGTGTCTACGAGATATGGTAGTTAGAAATGGTCGTACGCTTATCAGGTTCCCCCAGTCGCTTTCACTATGTTTCGTAACTGTCATTGTCAAACGTTCAGTTTGATTGTGCAATGAGGCAATCCGGCCGCTTAGGTAGGATTAGTTGTGTATGTAAAAACCGGTTAGAACCTCTTTGAAAGTAAATCCGAGTGGGGCAGCCTTACAGAGGCAGGTGTTCCGTACCGGCGAGTCGGCGTAACAAGACAAATGCGCATGAGCACTTAGGATAAAGTTTTCTCAGGCAAGGTTTCGTATCGTGTCAGCAGGGACAGTAAAAAAAGAAGAAAGAGATACAACAATTTCCTGTGTTTTTACCATCTGATATAGCTATGTTTTCGGCCACTGATAGGCACGGTAAGTGTGCTGCGTATTAACACGGTCACGGTCCCGTCAACATTTGACGGGGACAGCTCCATTACTGAGTTGTTACTCGCCTTTGTTTTTGTTTTGGGATGACGACACGTTTAAACAACTTTGCAGAGATCTAGCGACAGGCTCGACTTGTCCTCTATCTAGTCATTTTTTTTTCTAATTTAAGTGTGTTTTATTACCAATATCGTATGTGTATTACAACATTATAGTAAAGCTGAAAGCCAGTGTACGCCGCACTGGAACACCCAATACATATAATTTTTCTTTTTTTCTTCTAAGCACCGTGTTACCTAAATACTATACCTATGTTTTAAAAATAATAGTAGTAAAATAATAATAATAATAATAATAATAATAATAATAATAATAATATCAGCCAGTTTGGACTACCAATGTACCATAAAACTATCCGAGTCGGTAGATCTAACCGCTTTATACTACTTTTACGACTACGCACTAGCCTTTGCCCCTAAAGTATTTACACCGATCTGTCAGCTGGCTTGGTAACCCTGGACGTTTTCAAGGAAAGTTTTCACGGCTACACTTTATTGCAGACGAGTTCTCTAACCTTTCCCGCAGTACGATATTGTCTATGGAGAACGCATTTACTCGGCAGAGCCGGACAGTCTTGTGCGGGGAGCTAAACATATATTATACACACTTGCACAAGTACGAATATATATATATACCTTTGTAGATGACTTCGGCACCACCTCCCTCAGTTGATCCGAGGTTGACGAGTCTGTGCGCGTGTGTGTGTGTGTAAGCTAACTAAGGTCAAAGGGGAAATGCGGATCTAACCTCAGCGATTCTAGGCTACCTTCCGACGCCTAAACTTCGTTCTGGAGTTGGAGGTGACCTTTTCGGAAGTATTATATAACGCATATTGATCGACTGATTGCCTTTCGAGAATTGTTCCCATTCTCTCCGGACGAAGCCTCTTCACACGCCGAGTGCGTACTGACTCTCCCAACCCAACGAAACAAATTACGTCAGACTGAACTACTAATTACAATAGTATATGGGAGTGTAGGAATAGAATCTATTTAGAACTGGGTGCTGTTATATCTGGTGGGTTCAATACAATATCGGTACAGGACAGACAGAGGCGACGAGGGACGGCAATGTGTAAAATGGGTGTAAGAAAAACAGTCGTCTCTCTCTCTCTCTCTCTCTCTCTCTTTCTCTCGATGATGATGATAATTATGGTGATGATGATCATAACGGTAATTCTAATGATGATGGTTGGCTGGTCCAAATGGCTTAGAGCATTGCATCGTTCCAGTGGCGCCCCACCATTGCGGAGGAGGGTGAGCCTTGCTCGCTGGCCGAATTGACACGGATATATTTATTACAGATCTTCAACAACAGCAACTTCGACGTCCGGTACAGGCAAGCACCGGCTCGATTAGTCATCACCGTAGCTCAGCGTGTTCAGTTGCAGTAGTAGCAGTAATAGTAGTAGTATTAGGATTTTTTTTTTAGTATTGAGATTTGTTGTTGTGCGTTTATATATATATATATATATATATATATTTATAGTACTACTACTGCGAGGACAACAACGGCAACAGCAATTGCGGGGGATTGCGCGTGGTGAAACCAACACACTACCCCGAACCGTTATCCTAGGGACGTCTGCACCGTTAGTCGTAGCTGTAGTAGCGGCAATACCAGTCATACTCATCGTCGTCGTCGTCGTCGTCGTAGTAGTAGTAGAGGTGATAATATTAATTATAACAGTAGTAATAGTAGTAGTAGTAGTAGTTTAACTACTCTAACCGTCAGTAGTTAGAGTCATACTGACGTTGACTGCATAGTTGTAGTCAGGCCATATACGGGCCATACGGCCGTCTAGCGGGCTCGCGTTCGGCGGCGATCGATCCTCGGGCAGCGACAGCTTTGTTTAACAACGACAGCGGTGACGAGCCGGAATCATTGCAATCATTGGCCGGGGCATGCTTTACGGGCATGAAAATGCAACGGCAGCGGCGGCAGCAGCCATGTGCCAGCGTCAGCAGAGAAAGTATTAGCTTTAGTAGTAGTAGTAGTGTCGAGCCCGGTGGCTAAAGTCTGCGCCTCGCAGCCGGAGGAGACACATAGCAGGTGCGCGGGTTCGAGCCCCACCGTTGCACATTTGTATTTATGGGGGTCCGTCTATGGAGCAATGTGAAAAAACAGTTCCGTGGACGTTAAATCTTGACTGAGGGTCAGCCCGAAAACTTTACTTAGTAGTAGTAGTTGTTGTTGTTGCAATCGCAGTGTGTGGCACGACGGACACATAGCAGCCTGCCTTCCGATCTAAATCCGGCAGCAGTTGCCGTTCTAGAGTAGAGCTAGCTAGTAGAAGGGGTCGAGGTAGTAGTACCCCTTCACAGATATATTGGCCACCAGTTCAACAAGTGCACGTTACGTAGTGCACGTGATGGTGACGACCGCTGGCAGCGTTTTGCGAAAATGGCAAATCGCTTTGCGTAGACGCTTCGATACGTTCGCACCTCCAGAAACTACTCGCTCGCTTGCCACGCTCAGTGAATGGACCGGGACACGATCTCCAAAGCGACAAAATCGTAGAAATTCGCCACAGAATTCCCATCAGTATACTCCAGTATATAGGCACGTAGAATGTGCGAAGTACCTTCTACATACGCGAATGTACGTCGCATAAGTGGCAGCAGTGTCCTTGTGCGACGTACATTCGCGTCTAGACTCTTGCTATAGGCTACGGTACTGTTGTTTATCACTGATCTTGCAGTCTCTCAGTGAGATATATATATATATATATATATATATGTACTCACAATGTAGTTACCTTATAATGGGGTGTAAACAATCTTCCCTCAATGAATGTAATGCCGAACTGCATCAGCCCTACGTGCAGACCTGGTGTCGACCACCTAGATAAGGTGTCAAGCTCCGCCGTAGCATTACCATGGTGTACAACCAATGACGGTCTTCGTCAAAAAAATTCCCAGCATGTGGGTCCCCCGTGGTTAATTTGAGATGTTTGCGCACCTTCCCAATAAGTCCCTAGGTTATTTAATTAGGTACCTAAAATGTTGGAGGATTTCCTCATTTGTTCTGGTACAGTCCTGAAGGTCGGCTACCAGTCTGACTGAGGAGTCGGATATCGATGACACAATCTAACACAAAGTTCAAATTTCTGTAAGTTGAGTTATAGCCCGCTCTCTCGTGCAGTATCTAGTCCTTTCTGAGTGTCACGAGGTACCGTTACAGGGTCACCAGTAATACGCCATCATCCACGTACTATACATTAAGCGGGAACTCGATGGAGTCTATCAACTCCTTGATGGCGAGACAAAGCCCAACAGGTCGCCCTGCTGCAGGCCCGGATGTGAGGGAAATCGACGTCGTCCACCAAAAGGAGTTGAGTTTGATGTCTCCTGCATGTCCGGCAAATGCCGAATGGTATATGTCAGACACATGCGAGGTAAAGGCCTTTCGAAAGTGATAACGTCGAACGCATATATATATATATATATATATATATATATATTGCTGAATTCCGCAAGGAATCTCGGCTATAGATTGTGTCAGGATAAACCTACGACTGCCTATGATATCAGAGTTGCCGGTCATCTTCTACACATCGTCTAGCCGACTATATACATATAAAGAACAATCTAGTTAAACATATTGTTCCCATACACGTCTACGCCTGGGACTGGCACGAACTATTGGCGCCATCTTCTCCAATGCATTTGAATGCCATTCAACTCGTGTTAGCAGATCGAAAGGGGACTGTCAAATGATGGTGACATGTTGCTAGCAAAGTTAGATGACCGAAAAACTCGTATGGGTGCTGAGTGCCGCACGCATACACGCAGGTACACAACATTCCTCATTTTTTGTTCGTTATTTAGTTGGAATCATCAGTATTGGCGTGTTGTTTTCGTTGATCATATACGCGGTCCGTGTATAGTATTATTGTTGTTGTTGCTGCTGCTGTTGTTGCTGCTGTTAATGTGGCTTTTCGTCGTCGTCTGCGTGTGGGCATCCATGATCCCAAAGGCGTTTCTTCCCGGAGCTACGTCTCTATCTGGGATGGCCAGTTTTGACTGCGAATATCGTTGTACCCCG
Organism: Dermanyssus gallinae; assembly: GCA_003439945.1. Taxonomy (NCBI): domain Eukaryota; kingdom Metazoa; phylum Arthropoda; class Arachnida; order Mesostigmata; family Dermanyssidae; genus Dermanyssus; species Dermanyssus gallinae. The sequence continues at coordinate 487,730 of QVRM01003835.1, read as the reverse complement.
CTTAACCATGTTGTGCGGCCTGCTTTGTGGTTCTAGGGTTATGTTGGTTTCTACTTTATTCGAGTTTTATCTCTCTCTCTCTCTCTATATATATATATATATATATATATATAAACCTTTTCTCCACAATCATTTCATTCTCCTTCGTTCGATTGTGCCTCGTGTACGCGGCGTGCCTTTTTCCCCCCTCGCCCCTGGTTTTTTTCTGATCGGAAAACCGACGACAACCATCACAGCAACAACCGGCGTCGGAGCTGTTCTGTTTTGGCGCGAACACGAAGAAGATCAGTGATCTCTTCTTAATCAAAATGACACGGCGATCAGCAATGGCAGCAGCGGCGGCGGCGGCGGCACTCGGACTATCGGCCGGGAAGGCGGGCCATCTCTCTCTTGTATTGGGGGGCTGTGTGTGCCTACGTGCGAATGACGAATAATAATGCCTAGTGAGTTCGTCCAAGATGGCCTGAGCCATCCGACCATTCGGCGAAGCGGCTGTTGTTGCTGCTGCTGCTAGTGCAATGATGATGAACATGATAATGATGGTGATGATGATGATGAACATGATAATGATGGTGATGATGATGATGAACATGATAATGATGGTGATGATGATGATGAACATGATAATGATGGTGATGATGATGATGATGATGGCGGCGTTGCTGATGATGATACCTCTGATGATGATTGTGATCATGGTGACGATGATGATGACGACGAAATGACGACGGCGGCGACGACGACGACGACAATAACGGCAGAGCCAGCGGCAGCGGCGGCGATACGCTGCGCTAATAGCTGCATTAGCAGTAACACCGGGCGGCCGCTCAAACTTTACAAGTCGCCTGCCACCGGCCGGTAGATGTATTTATTGGTCGCTACGGGTGGAATGGTGGTGATGGTGGTGGTGGTGATGATGGTGGTGGTGTTTTCTTGTTCGTTCTTAGGCATGTTCATCTTCGTCGATATCGTTGTTGTTGTTGTTGCTGCTGCCGCCGCCGCCACCGCCGCCGCCGCGGTCGCCGTGGTTGTCTACCTCTTTGTCTCAGGTGCGCGCGCGCGCGGTAGCGGCTGCTGCCGCTGCTTCTGCTGCTGTTGCTGTTGTTTGCAGAAACGATCGTCGCCCGCTGACCCGCTGTTGATGATTTTGTTGTTGTTGTTGTTGTTGCTGTTGCCGTTGTTGTTGGTGCTGTTGTCATTGTTGTTGCCGTTGTAGATGTTGTTGTTGTTGACGACGACGTTCCTACCGCCTGAGATCTGAGATCCGCTAGAGGGACGGGCCAAGAGGCAAAAGGACCAACAAGCAGACAGACAGGCCAACGGACAGGTAGATCGACGCAGGCAGGCAGCGACGACGACGGCATAAGCAGGCGTTGCTATCGCGCCGCCGATGGTCGTGGTCGTGGTGATGATGATGATGATGAGGAGGCTGATGAGGATGACGATGATGATGAGGATGATGGTGATGATGAGGGTGATGAGGATGCTGATGATGATGACGCGAGATGAGTGAGCCTGTCGTCGTTGCTGTCCGGCGACGCCGGCGTTCGTTCTCTTCTTCGGCTAACTCCGACTGCCGCCAGACAGCGAAGTGACGAACGAAGTGACTCGGCGCTCGTTCAGCCAGTCGACCATACATACGAGTACATGTACCATGAACCAGCCATGCGGCGTCATTGAGCGAGCGAGCGAGCGAGCAAGCGACTCAGCCAGTCAGTCAGTCAGTGAGTGAGTGAGTGGGTCTCTCATGGCGAGCGAGCGTGTCCGCGCCGTTCAGCCAGAGCTGAGAGCCGTTACTTCGGGCGACGACTTGAGCCACCGTTGCGGGTTGTTCCGGGGGCTGTGGGGCGGCTGGATGTCTCCGGCAGCATCAGCAGCAGAAGCAGCGGTCGTAGCAGCATCAGCAGCCGCTATTCGCTATGTGTGACCCACATTTATTCCTGGAATTGCTAGAAATGACCAGACGAGACGAGACCAGAAGGGGAGGCGAGAAGAGAAAAACGACTAAGGGCGATGAGGAGGATGATGATGATGGGGATGATGATGATGATGAGGACGATGATGAGGAGGATGAACCGTACGAAACAGCAGCAGCAGCAGCAGCTGCTGCAGTGGCGTCAACGGCAGGACCGGGAGGAGTCGGGGCAATTGGATGGACCGTATATTCATACACTCACTCACTCCTTCACATTCACTCACACTGATAGACAGACAGACACCCGGAGACTTAGAGGCAGTGACGCGGCGTGCGTATCCATAAAACGCGGAGCATGCGAGCCTGCCGGAAGAACCCGACACAAGAAAGACAGCGAGAACAGGCAAGCAAAAGAGACAGAGGAAGATAGAGAGAGAGGGATAGGTATATATATATATATAGAGAGAGAGAGAGATAGAGAGAGAGAGAGAGAGAGAGAGAACGCACCAGAGGCCGATCAGAAAAGATGAGAAGTTAGGGAGAGAGAGAGAGATACGACGACCAATATAATATGACAAGCTCAACTGTACAAACAACCACAAAAGCTGTCAACGAATTACAGACTGGTAACAATTACGTATATTGTGTGTGGACAGCGATGAGAAAAGCGGTTCACTGCCTAAGGTGGGTACACAACAACAAGGTAGCGGTAATAATAATAATAATATTAACCGGCATTATAAAGGCACCATGCTGGTTTCTGACTCATTCCGCGTGGCGAGCGCGCCGAGGATACGTTCTTCGGTCTGCGAGCCATTCCTATGCCGACTAGACAGGGTGTGAATTCGTGTCGAGTGGTCCCAAAAAGCGGCGGTATGCTCTCAGGACACGTAGAGCTTAGTAGTTTGATCCCGCACACTCTCAGAAGGCTGGTAGCAAGCATTGACACCTTAATAATTTGCTTGGCTTGGCAGCTGCCACGAAAATAAAGCAAGGCCTGATAGAGTAACAACCAACTATTCCTTATAAGCATATGGGAAATGCTTAGCCTAGGCCGGGATGGCCTCATGCACGGCGGCCAAATCCTAGATGCACCACAGCTCCGTCGAGCTAGCGTGAATGATGCGCCGAACATGCAGGAACCCCAAGAAGGACTAAGTATTTTGAACGACTGAATAGGAAATGCAGTTTCGTATGCAAGCATAGTCTGCCCCGGGGACACATCAGTTAAGAAACGGACTTGTTCCTCAAAGATTTAGCTAAACGCATTCGAGAGATCACAAAAGATCGACGCAAGGCACAGTTTTTAACCACAGATGTGGTCTGTAGTGTCGGAATAACAATAATAATAATAATAATAATAAAGCTGTCTTATGACGATATACGAGCAATAGTCATCAGATAGACGTGACAGTGCGGCAGTTTTCAGTTTAGGCAGATCATTGTCAGGTTGGTGTCAAACGGTTGTCACCACGTGGTCCCCAAATCGGTTCGTCTGTATGACTCTCTCGAGTGTTTGTTTGTCTGTTTGTTGGTGCTTCCGTCGCCTTTGTGCATGCGGCACGTGGACGCGTTGTACGTTTTATGTAGGCTGCCACTCCTCCTTTTACTTGTACTACCCAGAGCGCAGCTTTGTTGTTCGTTTTTGACGACAACGTCGTCTATGTCCAACGGCACTTTCGAAGATGGACTGGGAGAAGATCGTGGACTTGTTGTTGTTGATGTTGTTGCTATTATTGTTGTTGTTGTTGTTGTTGTTGTTATTGTTGCTGCTGCTGCTATTGTTGTTGTTTTGTCGTTTATCGGCGTATCGAGTGTGTCCGGTCCGACGAACCTTTCTCCTGCGCTCGTCGCCACCTCAGAGTGTCTTCATAATAAAAGTGGCCGAAACGCTCAAACAGTGGCGGCGTCACAACGGGATCGCTTGCCACCGCCGTCGTATGATGTTCGCGGTTACGAACGAGTACATGCGTTTTATTACTACTGTTATTGTGATTGTCTGTCGTACTGGCTAAGACAGTCACAGAAGACAGGCTCACTGTTCGTTTGGCACTTTGAGCGTGTGCTCAGGCCGTCCATCTAGCATGCAACGTCTTAACATTAAGGAAGCAGACGAATGTGGGGGGGGGGGGGGTTGTTTTAGCACAACAGGCTACTTGTGGTACCAGCCCCCTGTCACCGAGCAGCATGCGAATTCGGGAGTCTGCCGTGCGACAAGCAATGGCATATCGGGGTGGGTACAGATACCACTAGGAATAGATTAGATATTGCGCTTCCACCTTGAGTACATCTACAGTGCGTCACGTCAGTCTGTGGTGGATGTTTACACGCTTATGCGGCTCTTACTGGCTTAACCTGTTCTTGGCGAATCTAGCGTACCGCGGGGCGGATGTGTCTCCCACTGCGTTATGCCATCTTTACCCTAGATAATAATCAAGTAAAATAAATGCCACCTGATGTCTTGAAATTGCGTCGATGTACATCAGGGCGAGCCATATCAATCCACACGTGGATACCTCCGGGGTCAACTTTGAGTATATATATCTATTGATTTATTATTCGCTTGGCATGCATACCTAAATACACATGTCCCCCTTTTTTATCAGGGGCGCTTAGAGCGGCAGCATAATATATATATATATATATATATATATATATATATATATATATATATATATATATATATGTATATATATATATAGGCATTGTTGTGTGTGTTTGTACACATGTATACGTTTGTAGAACCATATCATAAGGCAGTTCTCTGCACGTCGTATAGCGATACGTATTATACATCTTTTAATCTAAGCCCAAGCAGTCAGTAAAGTGCACACAGTTCGCCGGTTCACTATTCCCTCGCGTTCGAGCATTGACCATCGTCGATTGGAAACGCGTGGCGACATCAGTGAGGCTCCTGTTGAGAACTAGGCGACAATGGGAACTGCAACAGCGACGACGACGGAAGACAAAACTATTCGATAACTAGTTAGCCTCTCAGTCAGTCAATCAATCAGTCGTTACCTTGTTCATGCATTTGCGTTAACTTGTTGCGTTGCTTGTCACAACTTGAACTTAAATCGCCGCTTTGAGCCGGATAACACTGTGACTGCAGTCGCAGTTACTTCTGCTGTTTTTCAAGTTGCGGTGTCTGTTGTTGTTGTTGTTGCTATGGTTGTTGCTGTTGTGGTCGCGGCAGTTGTTGCTGTAGCTGTTGTTATTGTTGTTGTTGTTGTGATGGTGGCCGTGTCACACTGGCCGTCGAACGACACACTGCAACAGTGGAGTCGACGATGTGACCTTGTCCATTGCATGGACGTTGTTGGAATGTTCCTGTGTTTTTGTTATTGTTGTTGTTTCGCTTCTATATTTCGTAGTTTTTTCCCCTGGCACGAAACAACTGTCACGCGCGGTATGCTGTAGCCGCGGGAATCAGGGTTGAATTAGCTGAGATTGGACAGACAACGGAGGTTGGTTGACGGCTCAGTATTGCTAGTCACCGCGAAGTCACCACGGGATGGCGGCGTGTCGATGCGTCGACATTGTGGTTCTTGCAATTGCGTCTCGCTGCGATTGTGACGCGATGCTGATAATGGCGGTGACCGCGATGGTGATAATGATGATGATTATCGTCATCATCATGGTTATCACAATCTTCATCATTATTCGGTTGCAATGGTTTTGCCTAAAGCGGCAAACACTGCTTCGCCGCAACTACTGACGTGATTGTATCAGAAGCAGCTGCAGCAGCTGCAGCACCATCAGACGACGCCAGAACAAAGCCGACAGCAGTGATAGATACGGATAGACATCGACGGCAACGATCACACAAAAATACGGCCACTTCTAACATGATTCGCATCAACTAGTTGTCTACGATGCAGACCGCATCTGTAGCAAGAGCTGCAGCAGCATCAGTATCAACAACGACAACAACAACAACCACACGAGCACACCGACAAGTACTGAGTGCATCGACACGAAACATAATAACTATAATATCAACCAACACAAGAAACATATTCACTATCATATGTACAACGATGACGACGACGACGACGACAACAACAACAATATCAACAACGGCCATGACAACAACAAAAGCAACAACAGCAATAGCAGCAGCAACAGCAGCAACAACAACAACTGCAATAGCAGCAATGAAAACAACAACAGCAACACAGCAACCTTGAGATTCAACTGTCTTCGTTGTTGGTACTGCAGGTGGCAGTTTTTGGCTACTGGTTTATTGATTGCGCTCAAGCAGTACGCAGGAGAACGCTAACGCGTCTCAACCTTCCTAGTAGTACCTGCATTGCATTCAATCAGCACCACGGTACGAAACTGGGCAGGTCGGCGTCGGCGTTTTTTACACCTTACTGCCTAACCAAACGCTAGTATTTAGAGCTAGGAAGGGGGTCATTCACTGCGATCGAGCAAATCTCTAGGGAGAGATCACTAACTATATCGTAACAGTGGTTGATCTACGCAACGGTTATTATTCGCATGGCGGCCGGATTACCGACACACCGGATTAAATGCAGGTCTCTCCCACGCTCCCTATCTCTCTCTCTCTCCCACACACTATTTCTCTCTCCCTTTCCCTTAGATTTGCCAAAAAGATTCTTATACCTGGTCCCAGGTCATCTCACTTTTTCGCCCGAGACTGATGAACAGTGGAGAGCAGTCAGTGATCGCAAGTATTGGCCATCCACCCAGCCCTTTTTGACCGAATATTGCGCAGATCAAAAATCGCAATTACCTTCTCTCTACTTAACCAACGTTACTTGCGTCTAATCATAATGTTTCAATATACGAACTGTTAAGCCGAGCTGAGGAACCATGCGGATATACCTTTCGGGCTGAGCCTCAGCCAAGATTTAACGTCCACGGGACTGATTTTTGGCAATGCTTCATAGACGGACGCTCCCCATAAATACAAATGTGCAACGGTGGGGCTCGAACTCGAGCACCTATGTGTCTTCTCCGGTCGCGAGGCGCAGGCGAAATACACCACGCCACCGGGTTCGACGGAACCATGCGGATGTATTTCCCTAACCAAACACATATTGTTGTGGGCCCGTTATTTAAACTGTGGACGGCGCGAACGCGGATCACATGATCAACAGTTCTTCGTCATCATCTTCATCAACATCATCATCTCCATCTTCATTAACATCATCTACATCTTCATCAACATCATCATCATCATCATCATCTTCGCTCAGAGCCATGTTGCTACATTGCCCGCGTTCAGCACTGAATACCGTTGCAGGTTTCAGGCACGCAGTGATTTACCAATCTCGTCGTATTCTCTCGCGGGAGTGAATGAGTGCGCGAGTGGAAGGAATTGACGACGATTTCGCGCCAACCTGTCTTTTCAACTACGAGCCAAGTCGGCCGAGAAGCAGGTCGAGACGAGCCCATCGTATCGCTCGAGGCGGGTCGTCGAGGCGACGTGCACCACTATGCTCCGACTCTCTCTGACTCTCTTCTTGTGTTTCCAGCCAGCCAGACTGCTGCCTTTTCGGCGCGTATGGTAGCAATTCTGCTCCCTGGACCCGGAGGCTGAATAACAACCACAACGATAACGACGACAATGTCGACGACGACGACGTCGATGTTGATGAGGAGGGTGATGATGATGATGATGATGATGATGATGATGATCAATCACAATGATGACGATAATGTTGACGATGATATCGACAACTCCAACGGCAGCATCAGCAGACAACCATGACGGCTAGCCCTTCTAGTCGTCGTCCTAGCAGATGTAGTCGTAGTTCTAGTAGTAGTGGTGGTGGTGGTGGTGGTGGTGGTGGTGATGGTGGTGGTAGTTCGTAGTAGGAGTAATAGTTAGAATAGTTGTAGCAGCAGTAATAGTTGTGGTCTCCGCCTAGTGGAACTCCACCCTCAGCTAACTGGGTCACTGGTTGTTGTAGCAGTAGAAGCAGCAGTCGTTGTTGTTGCTGTAGTAGTAGTAGTAGTAGTAGTAGTTAGTAGTAGTAATAATGGTAGTGGTGGCACTGGTAGGAGTTGAACTGATAGTAGTTAGGGAAGTAGTTGTACTAGTTGTTAGGGAAGCAGCCGTATTGAACGAAAAATCTTCTGGCAGCCGCAGCTGCGGCATCGTCACCATCATCACCATCACCATCATCGTCGTCGTCGTCATCATCACTATAATCATTATTGTTGGCGGCAACGGCAGCAGCGGAGGCATGAGCAGAGCCAGCAATAGTAGAGACAGTAGGTAGAGGCGCTATTCTGGATTCGAGGCGGTGGCGGGAGTAGCAACTCGATTCCTCCTTTGTCTTCTTCTTCTTCTAGTCATCCTGCAGTTAGCGGCGCGACTGAGGAACTGGGTTAGTTAGCTGTCTGGGGGAGGGGAGAAGGAGGAAGCGATAGATGGCTAGGTTAACGAGGGGCGGGGGACATTTGTGAGTATGGGTCAACGTGGGGTTACTGGGGGAGCGAAGGGGGGGAGAGGGGTAGATGGGTACGAAGAGCGTTGGCTAGCTTAGTCCTGGTGCTGGTAGAGGTGCTGGTTGTTTTTGTTGTCGTTGTGTGTGTTGCTGCTGTTGTCGGTGCTCTTAACGCCAACGCCGACTTTTTCGCCTCCAGCCTCGAGATTCACACCGGCTGTATGTACAGGCAGGCAGAGAGGCAGGTTGTCCCAACCAGGACACCGGTGGCCCAGATTGACTGGGTAGCTGGTTGCCGGGTTACTGGGTTTTCTTCCTCCGGTGGTGGCCGGTAGTCGTTGTTGCTTATGTTGTAGCAGCAGTGTTAGTAGTAAGTGTAGTTATCCTTGTTGTTGTTGCTGCTGCTGTTGTTGTTGTTCTTGTTGTTGCAGTCGTTGCTTTTTTTAATGTAGCCTATGCGACTATAAGTAGATGATATGCATATAGTTCAGGTGAACGTATTGTAGCCTCTACTAGTAGGTGCACGCAAGTAGGTAGGTGGGTCATCGTAGGGTTGTCCTGGAGGGTCCTGGATCGGCAGCGGTTACACCAGCCGTAGGAGCAGCAGAAGCAGAACCAGCACCGCCACCACCGCCGCCAGCCTGTGGTTAGTTGGGCGAGATGGGGAGGTCGGGCGCAGGAGGACGAGGAGGAAGAAAAGGGGAAACAAGCTGGCCAGGCAGGCGGGCGAGGCAGCAAGGAGTCGCTCGCGCGATCCAGGAAGACGCATGGCGGTGGCGGCCAAGACGACAGGCGTGCATGAGTAGTCGGTGGTTCGGTTTCTATGTCGGCCTGTGGGTCGTTGGGTTGGTTTGTGGGGCTGTCGCGATCTGGTCTCTGTCTGTCTCTCGGTGTGCCAGGTCCGTCGTCAACTTAGCTGACAGGCAGGTTGCGGGTGAAGGACATAGAGAGCGGCCACCGAGCGCATCGCAGCGGCGGCGTCGACAAAGTACGACCTGCGTACGAGACGGTCGCCTATCGGCGATGATCTCCTTACGAAGAACGCGAACAGCATGCGCGTCGTCCCATCCATCGACCTCCGGCCAAACAACGATCTACGTCGTGCCTGCTTCGTAGTGGCTTCGAAGTGCGGCCACAGTTGTTGGCCGGTCGCCGCCGTCGTCGCCGCCAGTGTTGAACAACTCCTTCCTGAACGCGGCATTCAACGGCACAGTTCGATCTCTCCTTGCGAATCGTTCTCTTCCTGTTAGCCGTGCCACTCTACTCTTGCTGTCGTAGCCGTTGCCTTCGTTGTCGCTGCTGCGATTGTTGTTGTTGTTGTTATTGCTGCGATTGTTGTTGTTGTTGCTGCGATTGTTGTTGTTGCTATTGCTGCGATTGTTGTTATTGTTGCGATTGTTGTTGTTGTTGTTGTTGTTATTGTTGCGATTGTTGTTGTTGTTATTATTTCTCATATTCTTGCTGCGAGAGCTAGTGCAGCTAGTTCTCGATCTTTGCTAGCGTGTTTTCTCGCAGACAGTGTGCAGAAAACGCCACTACTCAGCATCAACAGCGACTACTACTACTACTACTACTACCACCACCATCTACCACCACCACCACCACCTCGACACATAACGATGAGGGGACGACCACGATGAGGACAGCCACTTAAGACATCTATCTATATAATGCGGAAGAAGAGAAAAGCGACATGATCATAAAGCACAACAAAAAACGCACATAACCAGCTGGCCAGCCGGGCAACTTTGTCGATGCACGCTGCACGCCTTACTAGACGCCGTGCAGCAGCAGCAGCAGTCATCGTCGTCGTCGTCGTGCTGCACGAGATACATGCGCGCGCGTATCCTGCTCCAACTCTAGCAGCAGCAGCATCAGCAGGCGCCACCTCCG
>QVRM01003835.1:355000-475000 GCA_003439945.1 Dermanyssus gallinae | reverse complement strand
TGTAAAAACATTTAGTAATTAAAAAAAAAAAAAAATATATATATATATATATATATATATATATTACACAAGTTATAGGGATCGTTGCGTATAAGGGTGCAAAATCAGAGTGCACATAGTCGGGAATCAACCATCTCCTTGGTCGGGCGCGGTGGCAGCGGCTGTTGCCGCTGCTTCTGCCGCGAATATTCTCTTGCGCGAAAATCTCACCGTTGTTCTTCTGATTCTGTGGAAAATTGATAGCATCCGCCATCCGCCGAGTGTGGTCGGGAGAAACCGAAAATCCTTTCGTTTTCTTGTCCTCTTTTTTTCTGTCGTCGTTATCATAGCGGCGGCAACGACGGACCTCTCAGCCTGCCTGATAAGTGAACTAGTCAAACAAACCGAAGCTGCTAATTGTACTACTACTTCTACTACTACTTGAAAGTGATGCTGCTTTTGCACATATGTTGAGGCGGACAGCCGCACTCGGAGTCGTCGTCCATTCAAGCAAGATCCATCAGAGAGAGAGACCGAGAGATCGATAGACATCGACACATGCGCACTGTAGACGTAAGTACGCATGCTTTCCTGCATGTATTGCATCCCGTATCGGGTTTCGGGGAACGTCAGGACCGGCCCTATGCATGGTACTGGCGCCAGGAGGAGTAGGGTTTTCTGGTTCCCCTTTATGTCGGCGGCTCTAGCTCTGAAGTCAACTCTGTCAACTGTGCATGACAGGGACGCCGGTGGTATTATGGCCAAGCTAGCAGCAACAGCAGCCGAAACAGCCGCGACATCTTGGCTTAATCAAATCGTCTCTCATTTTGGTCGTCCGTGCGTCCGTCCGCCCGCCCGTTCTCCTGCTCGGTCGGGTCGTCCCGAGAGTCCTGAGCTGAGAGTTCGAATGAAGTTCAAGTACGAGGTGCGGCCGGCGCCACATACGATCTCGTCGTTTGTTGTAAATTTCACATCATTAATAACCGTGAACCGCTGTGAACGCTCAGCCATCATCCTCATACGGCCAACGCAATCCAACGCAGCGCTGCCAGGAGCAGTAGCAGCAGCGGCAGCAGCAGCCATGGCCACCAGATGAAAACCATAGCTACTGTTGGTATTGCTATTGTTTGCCGATTGGCAACGACGGATTTCGCGCGAAATTCGTCGTTCCGCCGACACTCGGCCCTGGTTTCGGTGTGGTTTTTTCGATGGCAGTTTTTCTTCGTCGCATTTCGTTATTTTTTTCGTCTCTTTTTTCTCCTGCTGCTTCTCGTCGATCTTCGCGGTCGTCTATGATGTCAATTGTTGTTGTCGTCGTCGTCGTCATCGTCGTCATCGATGCCGCTGTCGTTATTATGGCCTCAGAAACGTCGTCGTTGTTGTTCCGAAGCGGCGGGTCTAACTCGTTGTTGCTGCCTCGACAACAGCAACAGCAACGACAAAGAACAGGTATCATGTTTCCAAGAAGTTGTCTGAGGCTGAGGCGGCGGAGACGGAGACGACGACGATGGTTGCGCAGCGTGTGATGATGTTTCTACCTCTACCGAGGCGCAACTTGGCTTGCTGGATCCGCTGTTTCTGCTGCTGCTGCTGCTGCTGCAGAAGGCAGCCTGCAACTTGCAAAGAACGACGGTATGCCCGACGACGACCGAACTCGCGGTTGAGATGAGGCTTCGACGACGATAAGACGCAAGGAGGAGCCGCAAGCAAACGCACGAACTTTACGACACAATCGGCCTGTTGTCGGTTGGTCGGTCGGTTGAGGTCGTTGCGTAGGTCGCGGTGAAGTGTCTTCTCCGAGAAGCAGTGCAGCAGTGGAGGAGCGGTGGTGGTGGCGGCGGCCGCTGCTCCGCTATTACTACGAGACACTGCTGCTGCTGTTGTTGCTGGAGGTGCCACGCTGAACCACGGTGGTCGGTCGGGAACATCAACATCGAGCATCGACAACACATCGACAACATGGATGTTGTGAGAAGGAGGGATCAGCAATGAGGCTGAGCGGCTTCATCATAGAGATGACGATGACGATGATGATGAGGATCAGCAGAAGGGAGAATGCTGGCGGTGACGCGATTCGACGGTGGCAGAGGGTAGGGCAGCCGGTAGCGCGGTGTGCGGTGAGAAGCTCTAGTTAACCAACCGCTAAAGAAAAAAGAAAGGCAGACAGAAAAAAAAGAAGGAAAGGAAAGGAACACGAGGAGATGAGCGGCGGAGGGGAACAGAAGCAAAACAGAGCGACATTGTGTGCCGGATGCACGCCAACCGAGGAGCCAATCGAGAATAGTGGCCCCAAAATTTCGAGGTGGTTTTCGAATCGATCGGGAGCTAGGGAGCGGCTTCGACGAGAACAAGAAGAAGAAGAAGGAAAAGAAGAGCATGACGACACAGGAAACGGGCCAGCTGAAGAAGCAGTGGTAGTGTTCGGTGAAACAACGCAGCGAGCGCTCTCAGAGGGGGTAAGGAAAGGGTGGTGCTGGTGGTTGTTGTTATGATGATGATGGTGGTGGTGAAGTTGGTTGTTATAATACTGGCTAAAATCAACAGAAAACAGTAACATCAGCATCAGCAGCAACAGCAACAATAGCTGAGGTCTGAGGTGGAGGCTGGGGAATTTCTTGCCGAACCGCCGACGAGGAGACCACGACAACAACAACGACAACATCGTCAACATCAACAACAACAATAACTATGAATGCTTTTCTGCTTGTAATACTACAACTAGAACTGTTAGTAGCATTACTGCCAGCTAATTCTACTATTTCTGACGTTGCTGTAGCAGCAGCAGCCACAGCCGCGAGATCCACAGTGGAGCAGCAGTAAAGGCAGGAATAGCGGCACCATCGGCAAGCCATCATTGATCTGATGCTGTAGTGTTTTAGCCATCGCGCCCTGACTCTTTTGCTACCAAGAAGGGGAGGGAGCCCCTTAAAGCCTCGACCTAAGTAAGCCGGGTAAAACAAGGCAGGCAGGCGTTGATAGCGATTAACCCCAGCCGGCCGCCTGGCCGTGTAAAGACTGTGTACCAGCCACAGCTATTGCGGCGCCGGCCGCTGAAGGCCTGTTCTCCCGGAAGTTACTTTCTCTGACGAGGACGACGACGACGACGCTGCTTCAGCGGGGGGCCAAGCCGTGGCCGCACTGAGGTTGAGGGGTTGTGGGGTCCGGAGGTTGGTTGGGTGGTTGAGGATCCGGAGGTTGGTTGGGTGGTTGGGGATCCGGAGGTTGGTTGGGTGGTTGGGGATCCGGAGGTTGGTCGGTCGGTCGGTCGGCTGAAGAACGATGGAGGACGGTCGAGGGGGAGGAAGAGTGTTCAACAAATTGAACTAGCTAAGACGGCTATGAAAAGCGTCATTCTCCCTCAGATACGTCGTATGCTCGGCGCGACGGCAGCAGCGGCGGTGGTTGGTATGCCGGCAAGTGGTCTAGACAATGCTAAGATCTTATATGAATCGGCGGCGGCGGCGGCTGCAACAACCGCCGCATAAACAGCAATATCCTCAACGTGAACCTCGAATGAACAACAACGACGACGACGAGTAATTGACGTCGTAGTAATCGCCAGAGCATCGACTAGTAATTGACGTCGTAGTAATTACTATCGTTGTATTGGTCGTGGTAATCGTGGTTGCCACTCTTGTTGACGAACCCACGGCGGCCACGGAGGTCACAAACAACAAAAAAGACAAAGCCGATGATGATGCTGGTTTTATTGTTCTTGTTGTTGTTATTGTGTTACATATTATTATTATTCAATATCTATTAATCCATCGATCAGCAAGCAATAATACAACAATCTATAAGCACAGCAGCAGGAGCAGCGGCGGCGGCAAGCGTAATGCTACGACTGGATCGCGGGCTAACCAACTGACAATGTACAGCATATACAACATGTGCTTGACGGCGACTTCCGCCGGTGTGAACGCGATTTGTCCATGGTCATCAGTCGAGACATCGCGAGAGCACGCCGCGCGCATAGATGCCGCATGTTGGTTGGGCCGCCCTGATTTACGATGCTAGGCCGCTTGAAGAATGGATCATCGCTCGATCGAGTCTACGCCGTGCTCATGCTAGACCACGTAGTAATAGTAGTGGTCCTAGTAGTAGTAGTAGTATTAGTGGTATTAGAAGTAGTGATTGTTGTTTTTATAGTTATTGATGTTGTTGTCGTTGTTGCTACTATTGCTATTATTGGTTTAGGTGGTCGTCGTGGTGGTGATAATGACGGTGATGAGGAGGATTCAGGTGTTCATGGTGAAAACGGTAATCTTGAGCATACTGAGGCAGTTGTTGTTGCCGTTGAAAAATGAAGCGGTGGTTATGCTAAACTAGTATGGTTGTTGCTGTTGTTATTGTTGTTGTTACTGGTGTTGGTATTGTTGTTGTTGTTGTTGTTGTTAATTTTGTAATGGTTGCTCATAGTGGCGATGACGGTGCCGTTACTGCTGATCTCGTCACTTGTACAACGGATATAACTAACTGTCCCATTGTTGTTGTTGTTGTTGTTGTTGCTATGTTCGTGTTCAAGGCACACAATTGCTAAAATGCGTGGGTTTTGTCGAGAATAGACTAGCAACACAGCCAACGGATGCATCCCAAAAGCACAAATTGTCTACCAGTCTAAGCAGTTGCCAAGCATCTCACTATCACTTCTACATACTTCTCCATCAGTGTCCGCTAAAACGAACGGGGGTAGATGAGAGTGCGTAGGGGGTGCTCGACCTGCGAAAGTGCCTACACAACTGCTGGTTTTGCGTTGCGACGCCACATTGTAAACGACACGGAGGCGCATGCCGATGACTTGATATGGTTGTGGCATTAGCGTGCTTTCATTCAGCGTGAACCTTGCGGTATTCTTCTTCTTCGTGCTATTAGCGGTGTGTGCTATTGAGTCGAGATTATTTATATCTGCTCGCTTGATCCTGCATGCCGTTGTCTACGCCTCAAGCAACCCAACATGATATCGACGCCGCGTGTCATCGAAACGAGGTGACGCTTTGATTCCGCCATCAGACCTGCTGGACTAAATTGAGCTTAATGTAAATCGCCAGGTAACGAACGCCATCATCACTTGGCCGCGATACTAAAAAGCTACTGCGACCTACTACGCAAACTCAATCTCTGATGAGTGACGTTCAGAGAAGAGGTCGCTAAGGAAGAGCTCGTCGAATGTTTGGACCACTTGTTTCCAACATACGTTCACTGTTGAATCTCAAAGTGTTACCTCACATATCGAACAAGTCAGACAAGTGTTACGGTATCGAAGTAAGTGGTTTCTTTATGCTCCTGCTTTATGACATTGTAACGTACATAGCATCATTGATAGTAACCATTCGCCATAGCAGCAGCAGCCCGGCGAACTTAGACAGATGACAAGCATATATATATATATATATATATATATATATATATATACATATGTGGCGATATGCATATATGTTTTTTTCACACTGCGTAGGGTGCAGGTGACCTGCTGGCTGGCTGGCAGCCGGGTTGTGAGTGCGGCCATGAGGCCATCTGTGTGACCTCATAGATTGAGCGGGTGGAGGTTACGATCTCGTAGAAGGCTTTTCACGTCGAAAGATCGTTCGTTGGCTGTATTTGGCTATGCGCCTGCGGCGGCTGTGACGAGTGTAGAACGCGCGTTATTGTAGCTGTTGTCCGGGTGAGAACGAACGGGCGATGTTGGTTGTTCTGTCGGCACGACGGTACTGCATCGTGCATCGTGCAGCCCGCCCGCCTGTTAGCCACAACTATTGGCGCTTCGAGCGAGAAGGCATGTGAAGGCGTCTGACCCACTTCTGATGCGGCGGCGGCGACGGCAGCTTCAGCTACAGCATCATCTGCTTCTTCGTCGACGAGACCGTCACCCAGACCCCCGAGACTTTGAGGCTCAGCGTCCACCCCCTTCACCCCCGCGCCTCCCTGGCCACCACCACCACGACGACGATGACGACGACGACAACGACGACGATGAAGACAACGAAGTTAACGAAGATGACAACGACGAGATCTCTAGCTCTGCTTGAAGTTCTTGCTCTCTCCCCCCACACTCTCTCTCTCTCTCTCTCTCTCTGTGTCTCTCTGAAGACTTGCATAAGACTCAGTAAAACGGGCGTCGCGGAGGCACAGCAGCAGCAGCAACAACAGAAGGAAGGCTGGAGAGCACAAGAGGCAGAAGTGCACAGGTCGGAGAGAGGTATGCGAAATCAGTCCCGGCTTTCAGCCGTAGGCTGTGAGTCGAACTAGACGAAAGACAGCAGCATACAGGAAAAAAAATATATATATAGAGATAGAGAGAGCGAGAAAGAGAGGGAAGAGGAGAATGGCGGCTAGACGAGCCCGAGACACTTGTTAGTAAATGGATGGAGGGATGAATGAGTGAATGGATGAATGAATGGCGATAGATCTGGGTCATCATCACCGCTCGAGACGGTGTTGTTGTAGATAGAGATCGGCGTCTAGCGGCGAGGGCAGCAGCAGCAGCAGGGGTTGTTAGAAAAGTTGTGTCTGTCGGCCCAGATGTCGGCTCTTCGGCTCCTTGGCTCCCCCGACCCGTCCCGTTGTCGTCTCCGCCGCCGCCTCCACCGCTGCCACTGAGAATGCCGCCGTACTGGCGATCAATGAGCGACGGTGTTGCGAATAGCAGTTGCCGTTGAAGTTGTTGTTGTTGTTGTAGTAGCAGTAGTCGTAGTAGGTGTAAGTAGTAGTAGTCGTAGTCGTAGTAGGTGTAAGTAGTAGTAGTAGTAGTCGTAGTAGGTGTAAGTAGTAGTAACAGTAGTAGCAGCAACAGCAGCAGCAGTAGGTCGAAACTCAGGTGGCACAGCAACAACTCATGTATTGGCTACATCTGGTCTGGTCTGTTTTTATCGTTGTGGCTGTTGTTGTTGTTGTTGTTGCTGCGGTCATTGTTGACGCTGTTGTTGCTACTGTTGTTGTTGTCGTCGTTGTCGTTGTCTTTTTCGTCTTCGTCACCACCGTCGTCGAAAATCGGTAAATGAAAACTTGAAATAATCATCAACGTAGACATACACTTACCTACATCGGGAACTAGTTTGTGTGATATGTCATCATAGCTCGTTGTCCCAAACCTGTGCGGCGGCGACGGCGGTGGCAGCGGCAGCAGCTCTAATGGCTGTAATGCCGTCAAGACCAGTCACGGGAGGTAGATTGTCACCACAGCACATCATTCGATGATAGTTGGACGTAAGATTTTATATATATATATATATATATAATATAAAATATATATATATATATATATATATATATATATATATATATATATATATATATATAATATAAAATATATAATACTAGACGCGACCCAACCACCGGCCTACAGTCAACGGCTTCGCGCCTTATACCTCCGCTTCACTTTTATACACCCACCCGCGCGTACAACAACAACAACAACGACAAGAGACAAGTTGAATCGTACGTAGTCAAATACTGGTCGGGTCCTACAGCGTAGTGTTGAGTCGAGTAAAACTTCAGTACCCTCGAAGTTGCACAGACAAGCTTGCAGGCAGACGAGCGTTGCGTAGAGACAGACGGTTTTGAATCCGCCGTTCATGCTCCTCCATTGTATCTAACAAAAACGAATCGTTTTCTCGAAAGGGCGTAACAGATGCCGCTGCTGCAGAAACAGTTACCTGCAACGTATCGGGCGTTGTTCTGTGAGTGAGCGCACCAACCTCCACATTGAACGACCATAAGTCGACGTGACGAAGTCCTAACGTGACAATAGTTTAGACCATTAGCTACAGTTAAAAAAAACTGACCCAAGCAAACCGACTGACGTTGTCACGTATCATGACGGAATGCAGTCATCAATTGAGAGCTATTCATCGTTGTTGTATTCATTAGTCCGTGGCCGTGGCATATATATATATATATATGTATATATATATATATATATATATATATATATATATATATATATATATATGTATATATATATATTTATATGTATATATATATATATATATGTATATATGTATATATATGTATATATATATATACTAAGTCGCCGTTGGTAAAATGCGTGCCGGGGAAACGGGGCAAAAATAAATGCAAGGTTAAATTCACGTAACAACGTTCACGCACGGCAGCCATCGGTGTTGCTGTTGTAGTTCTTTTTTTTGTGTTGTCAGTCGGGTGTCAGTGAGTGAGTAAGTGAGTGAGTGAGGTGACGTCTGCTTTGCCACAGTTTCATGACGGCCGGGTGGAATGGGGGGAGCTTTGCGAGGGGATGTTCGCCATTAATTTTCTTTGTGGCTATGTCTGTCTGTCTGTATAGCTGACTGATTGTCGGTCTGTCTCACTGACTGACTGTGCGCTCGTGTAGCATCTGCAACGAATCTGCAGCGGCTAGCAGCAGTTGACATCACCACTAACAACAACAACAGCTGCAACAACAACAACAACAACAGCTGCAACAACAACCGCAGCAGCAACAACAGCTGCAACAACAACAACAGCTGCAACAACAACAACCGCAGCAGCAACAACAGCTGCAACAACAACAACCGCAACTGCAACAACAACAACAACAGCCGCAACAACAACAACCGCAACAACAACCACGACAACAACGGCGATGACGTTTTGGCGTCACGCGTTCGCTGGAAAGCTCAAACTTACTGCTATAGGTTCGATTGGAGATGCTGGTCACAATCCGCATTGCATCACGTAAATACGGGCTGTTTTCCTCATTTCCATGCTTATGACTTCGATGTGTGGGCGCTTATGATGTGTAGTTGTTATGATTATTTTTTGTTGCTGTTACTTTTGTTGTTGTTGTTGCTGCTGGTATTGCTGTTTTGTTGTTGGTGTCGTTGGGGTTGTTGTTGTTGGCTACGACGACATGATTATGAATGTCAAACATATTATTACTGTGGTTTTAGACACTTTGGAGGAGGCAAATAAAGATGGCGAGGTGTCATCGTATGTATCTGTTGCGTATAAATGTACGCTGTACTCCAATCCGTCGTCACTTAAGTGGCCGACCAACCGTTTCAGAAGCAGATGACTGAGATTGGGCGGAAGAAAAAGGTGTGCCAGCCAAATCACTTATCCCATTACAACCCCCCCCCCCCCCCGAGTACCCCACGCTTATCTCTCTGTCTCTCTCTTGACGTGATCGTCGGCGCTTGTTGCATGGGTGTGCATGAGGCATGGATGTGCATGTTGCATGGATGTGCATGTGACATGGATGTGCATGTTGCATGGGTGTGTATATCGTATGTGCTATACTACTACTTTTTTTTTTATATTAGGGTGTTATTCATATAACCATATTCATATAACCATATACGCTATACTACTACTACTACTAGATTGATTGCCTAACTGACTGGCTGGCTGCGATGACTTACTTGCATGCTGCCCGTCGTGGTTTAAACGAAGAAAAAAAATCGGGGAGATTGATTGTTTGGTTTGTCTGAAATAAAGTAGTTAGTGATCGTCAAAACGATGGTTGCAGAGAAAGCTTGGCTTGGTGGTTGCACACTGTGCGGATTTGTTAGGGAAGCGAGGTGCTGTAGTTCGAGCCATAGCCGCAGTAGCCGGATGAAATTGTTGTACCTGCTGGATAAAGTTGCGGTCATTTATGTGGTAGTCCTAATAGCTGAATGAAGTTATTGTACCTGTTAGGGTAGTCCTAGTACTGGACGAAGTTGTTGTATCTGCAGTATTCATTGTTATAATGATTCTAATATTATTAACGTAACATCTAGCACTCGGTGTAGTAGTAAAAAACAGTAGTAGTAGTTGTTGTAGTTGTTGTTGTTGCCGTTGTGGTTGTTGTTGTTGTTGCCGTTGTTGTGGTTGTTGTTGTTGTTGTTGTTGTTGTTGTGGTTGTTGTTGTTGTTGTTGTTGTTGTTGTTGTTGTTGCTGTTCTTGTTGTTGTTGTGGTTGTTGCTATTGCTGAAGCTGAAACCCTGTTCTTGAAGCTGTGGTATTGCCTCATACTGCCGGCTAGATCGACATATGGATGCATGGACCCTTGCTGCTGCTGCTGCTGCCGTCGTCGTCGTCGTAGCCGGCAACGCAACTGCTGCCGCCGCTGCTGGTGGTGCCGCCGCCACCGCCGCTTCAGAGCAAGGTCACGACGCTCTACGCGGACAGCGGTGCTGTTGCTCACGCACGCTGGGGTTGTTGCTAGGGCTATCGCTGCTGTTGTTGTCGCTGCTGCTGCTGCTGGCGGCACCGGCGAGATGCAGCTTTCGTTGCTGGCCTACGTCATCGGCGGTAACTTCGCGTCGCGCGCGTCAGCGTAGCGTTCACGTGCCGCAGCGCCGCTGTTCTCTCCGGCGGCCCGCGCTGTTTCCAACCACGGACGCCAGCACACCACCATCACCACCATCATCACCATCATCATCACCACCACCATCATCATTATCATCATCTGCATTACTCGTTCATCATCTGCATTACTCGTTTCACTATCTCTCTCTCTCTGTCCATATGTCTGTCTGTCTGTCCGTCCATCTGTCTGTCCGTTGGCGGATCCGACCGTCGTGGTCATCGTCGTAGCCTTGCGTGTAGTGCTTGGTTTGTGTGCCGTAGCGTTGTTCAGCAGACGCCGTCACCACGACGAGCGATCCATCATCAAGCGAAGGAAGGGGACATTAGGTGTCTTACAAGGAAAAATGCCGCCGACGCCAATCCGACTAGTCCTGTTGATGTGGCCATTGCTGCTGCTGCGGCCGCTGCTGCTGCTATTGGGATGATGACAACGACGACGGCGGGTTCTTCTTGTTGTTTATCTTTTCCTGTGTGATGGCAACCATCACCACCAGTCACCGCCAGAGCACTCATCACCATATGATTATTGTTGCTGTTGTTGCTTCTGTTGTTATTGGTGTGGTCGCTGTTGTTGTTGTTGCTGCTGTTTTTGTTGTTGTTTTTGTTGTTGTTGTTGTTGCTGTTTTTGTTGTTGTTACAGCTATTACCGCTGCAATTGTTACTGTAATTGCTGTCGTTCTTAGTATTACTGCGGTTGTTGTTGTTGCTGTTGTAGGATATGGTAATGTTGCCGGTTTCGTTACTGTTCGTTACAGGTTACTGGTGTTGCGTTTGTGGTTTTTGTTCTTGTTGCTGCTGCTACAATTTTGTTTTAAAATGTTGTGTTGCTGTAGTGTTGATTTTGTTGTAATTATTGTGTTTTTGCCATTATTGTTGTTATTGTCGTTGTTGTTGCTACTATAGTAGCATTAGTGGTAGTAGTAACAGTAGAGTTACACACGGTTCACGTTCAGCAAGCGTATGTGGCGACAAAAAGACGCCCTGCAAAACCTGTAGCTGTGTTCAATAGCGTCGAGCTGCTCACCTCCGACCTGGACAAATTGATGCGTCGTCGTCGTCGTCGTCGTCGAGTGATCTAGGGACGACGCTGACAGCATAAGAGGAACCTCATGGATTAACATCATGTGCGAATCTCGTCGTCGCTCAACGCGTCTTACGACTCCATTCACTAAGAGAGTAGGCAGATAAGCCACAATAAAGACACGTTTGTTATGTTACTATGATAACTTCTTCTTCTAGCTATATGTGGACAGCAGCGTCCAACAACACGGTTTGTGTAATCGTATATCGAGCACCCATCTTTCCGTCCTCTTAATAACGCGTAATAACAAATGCGTTCTGTCAGTTTATCGACTCTAGCTCGGGACCGCCGATCAGATGCGCCCCCGATCGACTGCGTTTTCTGCTGTAGAGAAAATGCGCCTTTGCCCAAAATTGCCGGCAAACTCGGCAATTTTGGGCAGCGTGTCGCTGCTTTCGGCTTGATATACAGGTAGTTCTACAAGTTCTTAAAATGAGCTTTTCAGAAAATGCGCTTTTACCGCTATTGGAAACGGCAACTTTTCGAATGCTAGCAGTCAAAGTATTATGGTGATTGGCCGTTGCGATTTCGTTTGATCGCTTTTCCCGTGCAACGTATCGGCGTGATTTTGAAAGATTGAGAAAAAAGAGTTTCGAGTGGTTATCAAGCGTTTTTATTTCAAAAGTTGGAATGCAACCCAAGTGAAAACTGAGTTAGACGAGGTGTACGGTGACTCTGCGCCATATTTTGCCACTGTTTCCAACTGGATTAATGAGTTAAAAAGAGGTCGCAGGAGCACCGAGGATGAACTACGTTCAGGACGCCCAAAAACGGCAACTGATGAGGAAAACGTGGAAAAAGTGCGGAAAATCATTGCCGCAGATAAGCGAGTGAACATTAAGGAGATATCGGAGGCCTTGGGGATCAGTTTGGGTAGTGTGCATTTCATCCTGCACGAGAACTTGAAGATGAAAAAGCTCAGAGCAAAATGAGTGCCGCATTTGCTCAACCAAGGCCAAACAGACGCGCGTGTTTCCGCTTCACAGCGAAATTTGGCCAAGATGTCGAAAAATACGTCGGAATTTTGGCGCAGATTCGTGACCGTCGATAAAAGCTGGGTCCATCACTAACTTCCGAGACCCAAGAAGCATCTCGCCAATCGTGTGCACCTGGTGAAGGACCTCCGAAGAGGGTGCGGACAACGGCATCGGCCGGAAAGATGATGGCTACGGTTTTTTGGGACCAACGTGGAATAATTCTGGTCGACTACCTTGAGAGCGGTAAAACGATCACGGGAGAATATTATGCAAGACTGTTGGACTGCCTGAAGCAAGAACTCATCGTGAAACGGCCCGCTTTGCAGAAGAAGGTTGTCCTGTTTCACCAGGACAATGCTCCCGCACACAAGTCGCGGCAAGCAACGGCAAAACTGGCCCAACTGAGGTTCGAACTTATTGAACAACCTTCCTATTCTCCAGACCTGGCCCCCTCTGATTATTTCCTCTTCAGACATTTGAAGAATCGTCTCGGTGGAAAGCGTTTTTCCAGCAATGAAGAGGTTACAACTGCTGTCAATGCCTATTTTCAGTCTAAAGACGCAGAATTTTACTCAAGAGGTATAAATGCTCTGAAATCTCGGTGGGAAAAGTGTATTGAGCTTCTCGAGGAGTATATCAAATAAGAAAAAATTAAAAACAAGATTTGGAAAATTCTTGGTTTTCATTTTAAAAACTTGTGGAACTACCTGTATATATATGCATTTTTTTTAATTTAGTTACATTGACAAGCATGACCAGAGCTTGCTATTATAATGTAGGTTAAGCTTTTCTCAACGTTGGAAAGGCAAGCTTCCCAATCATCACCATCTGCATCGCTTATTTTTAATCAAGCGCCTCCGCCTTCGTGTTTTTCGTTTTCCTGCTTTATATATATATAATATATATATATATATATATATATATATATATAGTGCAACCTACTTCATCCCAGATCTCATGCCATAATATATCTATATATATAGTGTGCAACTTACTTCATCTCAGATCTCATGCCATATTTCGGGGGCTTATTTCGTGTGATGACGCTGTCTATGAAGTGAAGTCGTCACCGAATAGACACGAAAGCTTTTGTGTGGCGGCTGATCTTACGACGACGCAATCGCGTCGCCGGCTGCAGTTCACTTCGAGCATCATTTTCCTTTTCTCTTCCCTCCCCCCTCTCTCTTTCTATCACTGCTGCCTCACATGTTTCGTTTTTCCTTCTGGATCTTCGATTTAAACTTGCTTGATTTCTTTGCTCGGCCGGCCGGCCGTTCGCCCGTCCGTCCGTCGCCACTATCCTGTTCCCTGTAGAGTTTTCCCGCCTTTTTTCCTCGTATTCTTACACCCTCCCTCGACATATTCCACCATAAGCTGCTGTACGCCGAGCCACGCCAAACTGTGGCGGTATTTGACGGCGGTTCGACAACGTTGCACAACCACAAAACGCTCGCTTTTAGCGAAGCGAAACAACGACGGTAGACAGACAGACAGAGGGCGACGAGACAGTGAGAACCATAGAAGGAACAGGGAGAAAAATAGCGGGCGGTTGGGGGGTGGGGGGAGGTGCTCAATTGAGACTCAGGGAGCGGGAGAGGGAGCTAGAAAACCCTGCAAAAGTCACGACAAACAGCAAAGATACACCAAGAAACAGCCGCGCGAACCAGCCGCTGAGAAGGAAAACACTGTTGTTGCCAGTCAGACTGAAGCGGATTGTAAGCCGGCGATTGGCAGCAGGCGACCGGAGCAGACCCGGCTCTTGCTCAATTGTGCGCGGCTCGCAGCCGGACCCGCCGATGCCGCTATATTCGCTCACGACGACGACGACGACGACGACGACGACAACAACCCTAATGCAGTCATGGTGCTGCAGTGTTAGCGTGCAAGCGTGTGGTATATGCTAAACGAAGTCGTAGTATTACTATGCACGAGTAGTTACAGTGCTAAAAGCAGTACTAATAGCCGTAGTAAGAGTAGTCGTCGTCGTAATAGAGGTAGCAATCGTGGTACTATTACTAACTACTAATGCTACTACTACTACTACTATTACTGCTACTACTACTGCTATTACTGCTACTACTACTTCTATTACTGCTGCTACTACAAGCTGCTACTAGCGTCGTCACTATTACTACTTCACTACCATTACAACCTCTATTATCAGTAGCCTCATTTCGTCGATACTGAAACAACAGCTGCAAGACCTTTCGTGAGTCGCAGATGAGCCGACGAGGGTTACGATATTCCTCCTCCGCCTTCTCCTCCTGCTCCTTGTGACGTGTCGTGGTACCACGCGCGAAAAGTGGGGAAAAGCGGAAGAAGTGCCATGCGCGAGTTGTTGTTGTTGTTATTGTTGTTGTTGTTGTTGTCGTCGCTGTCGTCACCATCATTATTGACACAGTCTTACGTCCCATTGTAAAATTTGCGCGCGCAAAACTTGTACACGCTAAGACGCCAAGCATAAGCTCGCGCACCGGGACGAAATACGTTGGCATCTCGTGTCGCGCCAGAATGCAGCTCAAACACACATTAGCACACACACACACACACATAGACATTCACATAAACGCACCGAATATATCAATTCATATACACAGTACATATATGTTATTACATTATATTCATTCATACGTATATATATATATATATATGTATATATATATATATATATATATATATATTATTATTATTTATTTATGTGTATCAAGGTATACATTTTTGATGTAAGAACATGTGATATATATACATATATATATGTATATATATATATATATAGAGAGAGAGAGAGAGAGATTTTGATATATCTTTATAAAGAAATGCGTACATAGGATCGATACACAAGATGCACGCTTATGGGTGGACAGTGGACGAAGAATAGATCGGATGAGATAGCCTGAAGAAGATGCTCTGACGGAGTCAGTAGCCATAGCGTTTGCTGTTGCTGCTGCTGCTGCCACAGTTACTGCTTTGCAGTCTATTCGAATGATGGCGCGACGACAATTGAACAGCGACAGTACATGTGACGAAACGGGCAAAGGCGGATAAGGAGTGCGAACGAGCGAATGCATTCGACCGGTATACTACAACTTCTTTTTGACAATTGCCACTTGACCGAGAAGCGGCGAGCGAGGGCGTCTGTGGCTGCGTTTGTTGGTGTGAAAGCCAGCAATATGTCAGCAGCAGCAGCAGAACAACAACAATAGCAACAACGGCAACAACAAAAATAAACTTGCCCACCAAAGAAGAGCTGTGCCCACTCCGAGACGCCTATTTATTGTCCATCTACATTTGAGATAGCCGAGCGAGCTAAGAATTCAGTTTCGAGTGTTTGATTAAGAACAGATCAATCATTGCATCACCATCATCATTATCATAACCATCATCATCATCATCATCGTCGTCTTGACCTTGTTGCGGTTTCTTTATATTTCTTTCGTCAACATTCGTATGACGAAACACGCTTGTCTTCTTCGGCCCACTGTGTTTGATAGGCGATGATTACCAGTTGTTCACTAATGGTTTTACACGTAGCACTTATTTCGACGGTTGCCTCGGCTGCTCATGCTTAGTCGAGTGCACGTTGAGACACTTTGGTTTTTGCCCATGAGGGATGAAGCCTTAGCAGTTACGCTAACAAGTAGGCAGCACGGTTGTGTCACGGATCGTCATGATTTCTGTCCATTTCGTGACAAAGACCTTTATGAGCCTGTCTTCGTGAGCCTTCTTCGTCGTTGTTGTTGTTGTTGCCCTTGTCGCCGTCTCGTGGTCCTTTTTAGGCTGCGCTAAAGACGACCTGTGTCCTGCCTACAAACTTCAACGTAACGTTTTCCATGAAACTTAGTATCCAGTCTTCATAGTGTTTCAGCATCAGCTCCAAAATACGTGTACAAATGATTAATAAAAATAATGCGAACGAGTCCATTGTAATAATAGATTTCGATAGATATTAACTCTAGGTTGAGCCTTAATGCGCGTAAGATTAATTGCCAATCCCGATTGGATGAGTAGCCTCCTGATGCTTTTTACGACGTGGTACTATAACAGTGTCTAAGGGTGAAATTGATGGCCAAGTATACTATAAATATTCATAACAACGACATGACAAACAACAGGTAGCAATATTGTGCAATATACGCGCCCAATAGGTACATGCATATGCTTTTCGGTACACAAACTAAATATGCACACGAGGTACATTTATATACCGTACAACGCACGCTCACTAAAGCACGCGTAAACGCACTAGCATATATTGGTACACTTAGATTTTACGAAAAGCCTGATTTCGAATGTTCTTTTCTTACGTCACTATGTGAGGGTAGGGGCTGATTTTAGTCGAAGAGTGGTCAGTACAGTAGGTAATTAAGTAATTAAGGTAACGCAGTTTTGATTCCGAGCGTCGACTTAGCTCGTCGTGCTCTATATCTGTGAGAAAAGTCGTTCGTATGCATATGTGGGTTTGTAATGGCTGACCAAATCGTCGTCCTTAATTCATTGTACATTTGTTTCTACTGTTGTTGTTGTTGCTGTTGTTCTTGTTGTTATTGTTGTCGTTGTTATTGCAATATTTGATCACTGTTCACGCTGTATCGGTGTGACACTACTCTTCGAGTATGCCAAGTGCATGCTGTCCTCGCGTTGTTCTACTACAATACTATCGTTCCAATATTTTGATTGTCGTCATGAAGAGCGACTCACGCTCGTACTGGGGCGACGATGTAGGCGTCAATGATGATAAGGTTGATTTTTGATAGCTTTCCTGCAACTGCTCCTTGTGCTGCTGTTGTTGTTGCTGTCCAACGACCAGTGGCGTTGTGCTGTCGGTGTGCTGTCACTGCCTGATTTGGTGACTCGGCTGTGCCTCGTAGGAGAAAGCCTTCATGTTGCTGGCACTGATGATGCTGGCGGTGGTAATAATGATGATGATGATGATACCACCACTGTTGTTACGTTGAGGCGGCTCGCTTCATCACTCCACATTTGCCGTTTATCATTACATGGTGACTTGTGCACGTTTCATTTGTCACGAGGTACGAGGATAGACAGATAGGCTGGCACATAGAAGGCACATATAGACAACTGGGCAGACCGGCAGGCCAGCCCACGAAACGAACAACAGGGGATGAACGATTGATGATGCCAACTACAGTAACGGTGGTTCGCCAGTAGCCTACTGCAACAAATGTGCACACCGCATAGGGCAACACTGCAATGCAGTAGTGTTGTTGTTGTTGCTGTTGCCGTTGTTGTTGTTGTTGCTGTTGCCGTTGTTGTTGCTGCAGCAGCAGCAGCAGCAGCTATTGTGGTTGTTGTTCCTATCGTTGTTGTTGCTGTTGTTGTTGTTGCTGCTGCTGCTGCTGCTGTTACTGCTGTTGCTGCAGCGGTTGTTGTCGTTGTTCTATTTATTACTGAGCGGCTATTGTTGTTGTTGTTGTTGTCATTGCTCTTGCTGCCGCTGTTGTTGCTGTCGTCGGCATTGTTATTGTCATCTTTATTACTGAGCGGTGTGGGCGCACGCCCTCATCTCGCGCCGCCACACGATATAGGGCCCGGTAACAAGAGGAACGCCTGATCCGCTTTGATCCGCCCCTAGATGGCGGCGGATCATAGGGGGAGGCCGAGACAGGTCTACCTGTGATGGACACATAGCTAGCTCGGATGACCGCGTCGGTTTGCTTCTCACAGGAAAAGAAGATTTCCCGCCCTTGGCGCCGTATTGCACAGGGAACAATTTATATATATATATATATATATATAAATATATATATATATATATATATATATATATATATATATATATATATATATATATATATTTATTTATATATGCGGCGCTGGGGCATCCCATACAATCCTTTCACTAGCAGCAATATTTCCGCGTTAGATGTTGTAGAAATAATTGTAGTAGAAGTAGTAATAATAGTTATGACGGTAGTGATTGTATTGTAACTACTATAATATTGGCACCTACCTTCTGCGAGTGCTGTAGGATTGTATCGATAATTTACTATTACTCACAATTAGTTAGTTAGTTAGTTAGTCCTGTCATTAAATCTGTTATCACCATGTGATATAATTGATATTTTAAATGCAGCACAAATATAATTACAAAGCCGCTGTTCTGCTGTACTTGGGCAGCGTTATTTGACGCTTGTTTGAGATTATGTAGAATTAAATTATTTGTAGAAAACTTTCTTTTATTAAAAGAGACATATCGTTGCCAGCAGTTCGGAGATCTTGATTTTTAAGTCTCGTTGTCGCAACTAGTCAATAGTGTGCGCTTTAGAATTACAGAGTCATCCGGATAACGTATTTTTCATTTGTATTTGAACTGGTCTCAATCAAACATAGTGCGGCGAGGTGGTGTGCTCTGACAACAGGTGAAAGGCGTTCCATAGGTTTATATATATATATATATATATATATGCATACTTGAATACATTTACATATGCGTGAAGCAGAACGCATATTCAAAAGACAAATTGAAGAGGCAACGAGAAGCGTGTGTATTCTTGTGGCTGTCGTCGTCGTTGTTGTTGTTACTGTTGCTATTATGACTATTATTGTTGTTGTTGTTGTTGTTGTTGTTGTTGTTGTTGTAGTTGCTGCTGCTACTACTGACGCTGTCGCCGTGGTCCGACCTGATCTGTTGTCCGTCAGTACAAATAGAGTTACGACTGACTGCAGTCTAGCATAAAGGTGGTGGGAGCTCATTTGTCTGTCCGTCTGCTCGCCGGCATTGGTAGTGCTGACGCTTGTAGTCCTTCAGCGACTACTTCTGCTTTAGCTGCTGCTGGAAACGCTGACACCACTGATGTCCTTTTGCCGCCTTCTCCGGTGTATTGCCGAATTTTTGACGCTTTCCATTCAGCATCTTTAGGCGACGTCTTCAACGCATGACGTAGCCTGACGTCTTTCAGCTTGCGGCAGTCGCAGCGCAGCTGCAGCTGTTACAGCAATTACGACAACAGCAACAATAAGACCAACAACAACGACAACAACAACAGCAACAGCAACAACAGCAACAACAACAACAACAACAACAACAGCAACAACAGCAACAACAGCAACAACAGCAACAACAACAACAACAACAACAACAACAACACAAAGACCACGACGCAATCCGCGCGGTATGATATACCCCCGCCCACCCCATCCCCCCACGACCGATCATAACCTATCATAGTGGATGGACGGATTGTTGCACGCGTGGAGTTTGCTTAGATGTCCGCTCATGATGAATGGACTAACTTGTTATTTGTCTGGCATGTATATGTCCAAATATACATGTCGCCCTTTTAAATCAGAGGCGCCTAGAGCGGCAGCCTAAGCGCTCTCGTGCTGAGATATCTAGGGTTTACCCCAACAGCAGTCCTTGTGGCGGCAGCAGCAGCACCAGCATGGTCGCTAACTCTCAGCCGTAGGGTTGATTATTATTACCGTTTCTCAATGAGAATCGATCGCTTCGAGAGGAAATTCGATCAAAACTCCGGTTCATGACAACCATGATGATGATGATGACGACGACGACGACTACAAGAGCTGTAGTCCCTGAGCGTCTTACACCACGCCGCCATCACACAATGTCCGGACATTTCGTGGTGGATTCGGTGAATCGGTCTGAAGCGAATACTGACATTTACGGTTGCTGTTACTGGTGACACAGTAGCGTTCACTTAGCGTTACAGCCCCTCACGTTGCTGCTTAATGGTGGCGCTACAACCAGGCGGGGGGGGGGGGGGGGGGGGGGCACAACACTATTGCAGAATAGCACCAGCAGCAATAACAACAACAGCAACAGAACAAAAAGCAGAAGCAGCCCGAGCAATAGTGGTAACATTACACATCTGTCCTTGGGGTGGTTCGGGTCCCGCTCGCACGTTCAAACACACGACTACACTATCAATAGGTTCTGCGCTAAGTCTACTCCATGCTACTACTACTACTAATGACACTACCTTACACCTATCGTTGTCGTTTACTGTTAGATAAAGATGCAATAGCATTCGGTACGGACAATTTAATTAAAGTAAATATATATATATATATATATATATATATATATATATATTCTGTCATGCGTGTATTTTGGTTGCTGCTAGGGTGACGTGTTGCTTCATCATATTTCATAATGTGCTAATGTCGCGAAGTTATATATTTTGAACCACCTGTTTATTGGCTACATTTGCTGTCAGAAACTGCGGCAACTGACAGCGCCGTTGGATGCAAAAAAAAAAGCACCTCACGTAAGCGCACCACATATATGAGTGACGTACCGGACCCCACACGTTTCGTGCAGCAGTGTCAAATTCACTGCAATCGTTCCTATATATATATATATATATATATAATTTTTAACACTAGCCAACCCACGTAATGCACGTAAAAATGTATGTATAAACACATACATTTTTGTTTCACACGATGCCCCAGGCCAGTGTGAGAAAATGCCACACTGAGCACACGAAAAATCATCGATGTGACAAAAGTAGAATCTGTATATTTATTCATAATGTAGTTCACGTGTCCTATATAATAATGGGGATTGCCGGATGCAGGACGCCGAAATACGATGAATCTACGGTTTTGCTGCTGGTGGTTATGCTATGATCACCATCTCTTGCCAAGGTCACGTCTGGCAATTCATTGGTATTCACTGATGCACAATTGCTCGTTGATGCTGTTCTTATTGTTGTTGTTGTTGCTGCGCTGCTGCTGCTGTTGTTACCGCTGTAGTTCGCTAATCATAATCGTTATTGTCGCTGCAATTGTGACATTCCTGTTGCTGTCTGGATTATATTGTTGTTATTGCTTGGCGCAGGAGGGAGCGGACGGGCGCCGTAACCACCTGGTGCTGTTCCAAGGCAGTGCTGTTTCGCGGCCCTCGCGATGTCCGATGATGTTGTGGCACTGATCCAGCGGCGGTGTGAGTCCATGGGCGGCTTCAGCTACAGCGAGCATCGATTAATCGTAGGTGTATATATAAATAAACCAGCCATCCGTCAATCTATCAATCCATCGCCCGATCAATCAATTCATTGTCATGATCCAATCAAGCCATCATGATCGGCTTCCTCTGGCGGCCCCGATAGGTTGGCGCGCTGCCCGTGTTTTGCGGTTTTGCGTTACCGTCGCTGCTGCTGCTGCTGCTGCTGCCGGAAAGAACTTGTTCGCGGCAGGAACCGAAATTGGCCTGGCGTCGAAAAGCGTCCGCATTCGCATTCGCCGGCATTAGTGTTTTTGACCAGATGTTGTTGTTGTTGATGTTGTTGTTTTTGCTGTCACTGGTCATTGGTGGTCACCGGCGACGATGACAGTTGAGAATAACAGCGACAGTGACAACGACTACAATATCAGCAACAACAACAACAGCGTAGCAGCAAAAACAACCTAGCAATAACAACCACATTGTACACAACAGCAACAATATCAGCAACAACAACAACATCATAGCAGCAAAAACAACCTAGCAATAACAACCACATAGAACACAACAACAAAACAACAACAACAACTACAAACAACAGAAAGACATCAACAACAACTACAAAACAACAACAAGACAACAAAAACTACAAAGGAACAACAAGACAACAACAACTACAAAAAAACACAACAACAACAAACACTTCGCCGCCGTCGCTATGGTTGCTGCCAAAAAATGAAGTGCCTCACGCGGCGACTCTTAACGAGGCACGTCATCCCCTTGAGTCGGAATGTCTCGCTTTCAGGTAGAAATTGATTGATGTCTTTTTGTCTGTTTGTTACGGAGATACTCGGAGTTTTCACGCAGCAGCAGCAACCGAATCGAAATGGTCATCCATGTTGTGAGCGGAAAAGCAGCAACGACGACGACCAGTTTGCCATTGCGCACTATATATACATACATATATACATTATGTGTACGTATGTATATATATATATATATATATATATATATGTGTATATACATATATATATATATATATATATGTGTACGTATGTATATATATATATATATATATATATATATGTGTATATACATACGTACACATATATATATATATATATGTATATACACATATATATATATATATATATATATACATACGTACACATATATATATATATATGTATATATGTGTATATACATATATATATATATATATATATATATATGTGTATATACATATATATATATATATATATGTGTACGTATGTATATATATATATATATATATATATATATATATATGTGTATATACATATATATATATGTGTGTATATATGTATATATATATATATATATAATATATATATATATATATACACTATACTCTGTAGCCTGGTTGGAAGAAGCAGCATTGCTAGTTATGGCAATAGTAGCCATTGCCTGTCGAGCGCCGGATTGGGCGGGATGGACTAAATTGATACGGGGACGTCAACAGACCTTGAACTAAATCCAATTTCGAATTCGTCCCTATCAATGTAGCACTACATTACTAGTAGTAGTACGACTTACTTATTTACTAACTTGACGCGGCCCCGCCCTACAAGCGGATGCTTGATAGCCTATATTTTTCTTTAACTCGGCGCGATTTAGATTATTTCTGTGTTAGAATTGAGGACGGTGCCACACGCACATAGACGCATGTATGTATAAACGTACGCACTGCATATAGGTCGCGCCTAGATAATATAGTTAGAAGTGGTTTTTGCGCCACCACAATCCGAATTTGGCGCCACTCGATATGTTCCCCGATCAGATACCGATAATGTATGTAGAAAAAAAAACATTCCGAACTTAGTTGCTAGTGTCGGCCTCATACAAGTAGAAGGAAGTATGTTGAGCGCCGATGTTTCATCAACGGTGTGATCAACGAAGAGAGATTGCCTGTCTTTCTTTTGTTGAACACACGTATGTCTATCTGTCTGTCTGTCTAAGCACCATGATCTTGATGAAAGCCGCCAGCCGCAGTAGCCGATAACGAGAACTACATTGATACCTTGTACATAGAACCCGGTAGCGTGGTGCATTCCGCCTGCGCCTCGCGACCGGAGAAAACACATAGGTGCGCGGGTTCGAACCCCACCGTTGTACATTTGTACTTATGGGGGTCCGTCTATGAAGTACTGCGAAAAGCAGTCTCGTGGACGTTAAATCTTGGCTGACGTTCAGCCCGAAAAAATATTTTTTTTACCTTGTAGAGCGTTCTTGCATGCGTTGCATTGGTCACCCGAGTTGTATGCCGAGATCTTCATGGGTGTTGCCTGGCCTGGCACGTGCTCGAGAATGAGTGATGCCGCTGCGAAAGGAGGAGTGAAGACTACGGTGTCGTTGCAAAGTCAAGAAGAAAGTGCAACTACTTTCAATGGGTCGTGGTCTCCAATCGGGACAGCAGCTAACAGTATAGCGTGGCGCTTAATGAATAATTGGAAGCAAATAGGAGAACGTAATAATAAATACCATTTAAAGTAGCTGATGTGGGCGCTTGGGACTCTTGGAACGGCACCGATGTTTAAGCATCGCTGTTTTTAGTAGCTGTTTATTTAGAGCCTACGTACTATTTATTCGGTAAGCCTGATACGAACAACAATAGAAACGACATCAAAACAATACATAGTCATTCATCAACATTATTATTTCTAGTTGCAATGTGAGTTGAATTATTGAGAGAATATGAGGGCGCATTTTTGTTCGGGAGCGTCGATGCTCGAAACTCCAACGACACAACAGTAATAGCCAGTTGTTCCAAGATGCGTGACAGCTGTACCTTTTGATTGTCGGTCCTTTTATTAAGGCGTCAGTGAATGCAATATCTGAAAAACACATATGGATATTGATAGAGTCATATTTAGCTCACATTAATTGTGTGAGATTGGCGCCGAGTTTGCGAGTCGCGTGCGAAGGGTTTTACGATAGTGCCTAGGATGTCCGTATGTCGTTCATTTGCCCGTTCGAATCTCTTGACAACAAGACGGCGTGGAGGAGATGTGTCGCGATTCGGATACTATTGTAGAAGTCGCGGGTTCGGGAATTCGGCACGACAAAGCGATCGTTCAATACATTTGCAGATTTAGACTAAGATGATCGTAGTGACGGCGAATCATCGCCGAACCGGCGTAGCTACGATATTGCACAGCGGCGGTTCAACACCGGGCTACATGCTGCAGGCTGTCTCATAAGTTGACAGGTGGTAGAATCAACAAAAGGAACAACAGCATCAGCTCCTTCCGTGGTCATAGAGATTAGTGCATCCTCCGACATGGTGGCTGTCTTGTCTCTGTCATGCGATGCTGTTGAGGGTAATTTTGGTGTGCGCTCATTTCGGCGGGATGAAGAAAGGTCGCTAAAGAGATAAAAAAAAGCCGGACACCGCCGACATTCGATGTCCATGGCCAACAGTCAGAGAACAACAATACTGATGAAGCAAGCTGGAATTCATTTATTGACATCATCGGAAACTGAGGAGAAAACAAATGCAAGCGAGCGTCAAAAGAGAACCGACGATTTGGCACTTATGCATTGTTGGTAAGCAAAGTAGATAAAGTACTAATATATATATATATATATATATATAGATAGATAAAGTACTCATATATATATATATATATATATATATATATATATATATAAGTACTTTATCTATCTATATATATATATATATATATAGATAGATAAAGTACTCATATATATATATATATATATATATATATATATATATATATATATACTGTTAAGATAAATACTCGACCCTGACAATAACGAGCCCTTTTCTTACCTGGTACCACAACGACGATTTCTACTTCTACTGGCCAGATTGCTTGCCACTTACTCGGCGATGTGTGTTGAGAAAAGAAAGATGTCATCTGTGGTAGTGTTGTTGTTGTTGTTTTTGTGGTGTATCGCTGCGGCTGTTTTCCCGGTGAGAGTTTCATGCTGTTACCCCGTCGATTCGTCTCGTTTCCCCACCCAGTCTCCCGTAAAATGCCCAAGCGCAGGTGACCTTGTCGAGGCCACGTATTTTTTGCGTAGCGACACGGTCGTACAATGCTGTGCGCAAGTCTGTGGACGTTTCGCATGCCGAGAACATCGCTTGTTGCGGTGCGAGTGCGATGCGAACGCTACCTATCTGTTGATAGCGTTAGAACTAAGAGTACTACAGATAGTATTTAGAGTACTGATAGTAAGGTAATGGTTATTATTGAGGTTGTTGTGCCGCCGTTCTATTGTGGTTGTTGTTGCAGCGGTTATAGTTGTTGTTGTTAGTGTTGTTGTTGTTGATGTTGATGTTGTTGTTGTTCTTGTTGTTAGTGTTGTTGTTGTTGTTGTTGATGTTGTTGTTGCTCTTGCTGTTTTTTTTTCTAATATGACTACCGCTGCCATTGCTGCAGCTGCCCCTAAACTAAAAACGTCAATTTACTGCGGATACTTCTGTTGCTCTTGTTGTTGTTGTTGCTCCTGTTGTTGTTGTTGCTGCTGCTGGTGTTTGATTCCTATGTAGTCTTATTACTAGTCCAGCTACTACGGAAAGTTATTGCGGTAGGCAACGTCGTCAACGAAGATGGCGTGCGATTGCTGCTAGGGTGGAGGCGGGTGTACAGGCTGCTGCTGCTGCTACTGTTGCTGTTGCTGCCGCCGCCACCATGTGCTGATACTGTCCTTGCCATAGAGGCGCGACCATGATCACTGCCATGATGATGATGATGATGATGGTGATGATGATGATGATGATGATACTGATTGCGATGACAGTGTTGATGAGGATGAGCATGAGGATGATGATGATGATGATCAACTCATCATGCTGGTTGGTGGTCATGGTGCTCCTGGTGGTGGTCATGGTAATGGTGGTGATGGTGGTGGTGGCGGTCGAGGATGCTCGAGGATGTCACCGGATACGCCAACTGCCGTCTGCCGTATACATACAGGTTGGTTGGGCCGCGCTCGCCGTATTGCTTACTGCAATACCCTTTGGCCGGCGCCGCAAGCGGGCGACCTTGGCCGCTCCCTTCATCACCGTTGCTGCCGCTCTCGATAATGTCGTCGTCGTCGTTGTTGTTGTTGTTGTTGTTGTTGTTGTTGTTGTTGTTGTTGTTGTTGTTGTTATTGTTGTTGACGTTGTTGTTGTTGTCATTAACGTTGTTGACGTTGTTGTTGTCGTCGACGTTGTTGTTGTTGCTAGTGGCCTTACCCAACAACGTGTTGTTGCTGTCGTTAGAGCTGCTACAGATACACTACACTATACACAGTTGATGCTGTGGTGTCGCTTTCGTTGTCAAGAGACATTGCCGTATGTCTGTTTGTTTGCCTGTCTGTTGGCCTCTGTCTATGTAGCGCATCTGTCTCCAATGCCACAGCGGTAGCGGCATCGTTTTCCGTTGTTGTTGTTGTTGTTGATGTTGTTGCTGCTGTTTTTGTTGTTGTTGATGTTGGTCTCCGTCGTGACCGGCGGCGGATGTTGTAGCAGTACACCAGCAACAACATCAACAACAACGTGTTCTTGGCCTAGCCCTGAGTCGGTTGGATGTCCTCGACCGACAACGGTGATAGTCATGATCATGATGAAGACGGTGATAGTCATGATTATTATAATGATGATGATGATGACGACGATGATGATAATGATGGTATTGATGATAATGATGATTATGACGATGACGACAACGACGACGACGTCAGCATCGAGGACGACAACGGCGAGATGACTACAACTCACGGTATCTGCTACTGTGGCCATCCTTGCCGCAGTCGCTGTCATCATCATCATCATCATCATCACCGTCGTCGTCAGAATCATCATCATCGTACGGAACTCTTTTGGCGCCAGCGGCTTTGTCAGTCTCTGTCTACCTCTGCTCTTTACGTAGACTGTGCCGCCGCCGCCGCGTGGCTACGACAACTACCAACTACTACGACTATTACTACTACTTGTGCTAGAAGTGGCCATGTTACTGCTGTTGCTGCTGCTGCTGCTGTTGAGCCGTTAGCCGCTTAGCCTCTTCGTCTTCTTGCTTACTTCGTCACCCTCTCTCCCTCTCTCTCTCTCCCTCTCTCTTTCCCCCTCTCTCTATATCTATCTCTAACTCTATCTCTCTATTTATCTATATCTTCCCTCTTTACTTCCTTGTAGCACACATACGCTCTCTCTCTCTCTCTCCCGCAGTTTCTCTCCCACACTCTCTGTGCAGTAGTACTGTCGCAGCTCTTTCGTTCGTTCGTTCGTACGTTGTTGTTGCCTCTTGCCGAGGCTGTCGTCGTCGTCGTCGTCGTCGTCGTCGTTGTTGTTGTTGTAGGGGCATTAACGTAGAGGCATGCCTGCCCGCCTGCTTGCCTACGAGGCCGTCAGTGGGCGGTGGTCCCGGCCGGCCGCCCGCCCGGCCGCCCGGCCAGCCACGGACTGACTGACTGACTCACTCACTCACTCACTACTGACTGGGTCACTGGGTCACGGTCTAACCTATTTAGAGAGACACTCTCACTCTCATACACGGTCGCTGGCTGCCTGCCTGCTTGCTTGCCTCTTACACACATACAGAGACACAAACACACACACACACACTTACACAGACACACACACACTTACACAGACACTGGCACACATGCTGACATACAGAGGGAGCTGTGAGCGCGATCCTGCCTACGGATCGGTGTCGCCCGCTGGTCGTAGCGGCGGCGGTGGCTGTTGCTACTACGGACACGTTTTGTCGTGTGCCGGCTTCGGCGTTATCATTGTGGCGGTAGAGTTGGTGATTGTTGTGGTTGATGATGATGATGCTGGTGCTGCTAGTTTTGTTGCTGTTGTTGCTGTTGTTGTTGTTGTTGAATATGATGTTGTAGATGGGATTGTTGTTGTTGTTGTTGTTGCTCCTGTTGTAGATTTCGTCGTACATGGTATTATAGTTGTTGTTGTGGTTGTTGTTGTTGTTGCTGTTGTTGCTATTACCGTTGTTCTTGTCGTTGGCCGTCGACTAGCCGCCAAGTGCAACAACTTGTCACATTAACAGCTATGGCTCCTGTTGCTGAAGCAGCGGCAACAATAACGATAGCAACAACAACAACAACAAGGACAACAACAGCACGGGAATCAGGACGTAAACACCAATTAGTAACCACCTAGCAGCAGGTGCAGAAACAACAACCGCAACAATTGCTATTGGCAATTCCTAGCCGTGCCACAACCGCAACAACCATTAATATCTCCTGCTACGAGGACGACACCGTCGACCACCACCACCACCAGCAACAACAACAACAACAGCAACAACAGCATTACTACTACAACAACTAGAATAACTAGTTATCGCAACTTTCCCTGCGACCCCCTGCGATAGTTACTTCTATAGTCACTTCGTAATGCTTACTAATAGAACAAGTATGCGACCACAGCAATGACGAGTCAACTCATGACAGTGAAATAATGAGCACACATCAATCAATGATATGCGGGACAATCGTAAGAAGAAGACAGTCATTATCGTGCATACAGTATTTGTCTCGTAGATGGTCTGATCGTAATTATCCTCACTGATATATGACAATCATGGGCATATCCTCGATTCGCCACAACGAAACTGGGAATGACGCCAACGCCAATGGAAGAAGGGTGGAAGAGGGACTCAAAGCGAAGCTGGTTGTCTAGACACCCTGAGAGTCTCCGTGAACGTCGGGGCCGTTCTCTCTTGTCGGTGGTAGTCAGTTGCAACGTTGAGCTGTTGGAGTTAACCTAGTACTTACTGGATAGATCAATTGCTCTCTAGTCGGCCATAGAACTAGAATGAAATTGTCGCATGAGAAGGTCGCGGCGACGAAGGACACCTGTTCTGCGTGTGTGGAGATTTCAACAGCTGGGCTCCTTGAACACGACTTGAACATCAAACGAGTACAAAGCAAACCTCTACTGCAGACGCCTCGTACTTTCTCATCGCAAATACTGCTGATGCACTGTATATATATATATATATCCTGTAACGAGAGTAACTTGGGCCATTATTATCAAGTGACTCATAAGTCACGTGACCCGAAATCCTCTGGCCCACATAGCAACTGCTCACAGATGCTCATGTTTATTTCGATTCCCTCGAACGACGAACAAACCCACCTACGTGTGAACAGCACCTACTGACTCTAATAATCATTAACAGTGGTCCAAACCTAGTTAGGATGCAGCTAACTAATCGGTGCAGTTCTTGTACTAGTCATAGTAGTAGTAGGATAGATGCATTTCCTCTTGAGCAGAGTAGGTAGCAGCAGCATCGCCATCACTATTAGTACTTTTTAGTTGAATACGATAAATAGCAGGACCTTTTTCATAGTAACGCAAGAACTTTTCTTTCTTTTTGTTTTGTTTGCTTGTCCATGAGACCTATCTGGGAGGATCGGTTGAGAAGCTGACGCGACGGACAACAGTGTCAAATTTGGCAACGTCAATGTCGTTTAGAGCGACCGTTACTCCTACTCACTCCACCCTGACTGATTCCGTATCCGGTAGCTCGATATACGACAGATATTGTTGTATGTATTAGCGTCCACGCGGCGCAGGCATAGAAACATGGCGGGGTAGTGGAAGTGAGGAAGCGCTACGTTATTCGACGAGGACGCGCTCAGGGTATGCACATTTGTATGTATATATATATATATATATGTAAATGTATATATATATATATATATACATATATATGTAAATATATATATATATATATATATATATATGTGTGTGTGTGCGGAAGTACGTGCCGTACGTTTGCTTCTCTAGGATAGTTTATGCACGCTTACCCTGCCATAGCAACAGCAGCCGTAGCGATAAACACAACAACAACAGAGACGTTGAAGTAGAAGAAATCGTGTCTCATGACGTCACAAGTGCACGGGCATTTTTCCCGCACCTGCTGCACTTCTCTCTCTCTCTCTCTCTCTCTCCCTGTCTCTCTCTCTGTCTGGTCGCCCGCCAGGCCTTCCCAATAGCAATGAAGTGGGGAGTCTCGGGAACAGTAGCTGCGCCGCCGGAGTCAGCGCAGTTAGGTCCAGCTATATATATAAATATGTATATATATATATATATATAAATATGTATATATATATATATATATATGTATATGTATATATGTATATATATATATATATATATATATATATATATATATATATATATATATATATATATATATATATATATATATATATATATACATATATGTATATATATATATATAGCCAGCATAGCACACAGCTCGTAGCCGGCTGGCCACCAACAAACGAACTGATTGACCCTGGCCTACAGAGACCGAACAGCAGAGCTCGACTACTCGGTTCGGGCCGCTGCTCGAAGGCCAGCTAAACAACAACAACAACAACAACAGCAAGGGCCGCATCGCTGCGGGCGAGCACCCATGTTCACTCCATCGCGACCATGAGCGCGCCAAGCCGCGAAACATGTAGAAGTAGGATATGTCTCGCGACTAGGAATATATATATATATATATATATAGGTATGCATATATATATATATATATATATATATATATATATATATATATATTGAAACAAACTGACACGTTGCAACGTGGCCGTTACCAATATAAGCCTTGCAGAGGAGGCGTTGGTGTGGTTAAGCGTAGAGACGTGCAAGTCAATCAGCCATCTACCTACCTCTGCTATAACTAGATGGCGCGAAAATTTGGCAAAAACCTTAAAAGGGCTTGCAACAGCAGCAGCAACAACAACGACAACGCATCAAGAACATCAAAAACAACAACTAGAATAGCAACAACAGTAGCACAAACTCGACCACATGTACAAGCGCACACGTGTGGGGACGTGTGGAGCATGCCGAGCGATACGCAGCTCGCTAGATGCGCGATCTGGCCTACAAGATGGCGGCAACACTTGTGCTCTATATATATATATATATATATATATTTAGATATATATATATGGTCGTTGTATGAGGAAGCTGTGCCGATGTTGTTTGGTTTGGTGGTGGTATGGTGAATGGCTGGATCTAGTTATTATTCGCTTGACATGTGTGCCTAAATACACATGTCACCCATGGTTCACATCAGGGGCGTTTAGGGCGACAACGTACGCAGAGTTGCGCGTACGCTGAAACATCGAGGGTTTCCCCAACTGTTATCTTATTGGGGAGCATGGTTGCTGACTCTCAGCGGTATGGCTCATCATCGATTGTCGATAGGTATCAGCGGCATGGTTTATCATCTGTTCGCAATGAGCATCAACGGTATGGTGTGTATCACCTATTCTCGATGAGAAAGAATTTTCGATGAACGAACGGGATCGAACCAGCGACGCCCCCTAGTCGATGACAGCTATAGCTATGCAAAGTGTCACTGGCGACGGCGTCGATGTAAGCGGGAACGCTATCACGACCTATGGTTCCCTCCAAAACGTGACGAGATACGTAACTTCATATACTGCTAGCCGACTATCGATACCTAGCGGAACTTGTCAAGCCCGGTGGCGTGGTGGGTGCATTCCGCCTGCGCCTCGCGACCGAAGGAGACACATAGGTGCAGCGCGGGTTCAAACCCCACCCTTGCACATTTGTATTGTGTGGGGGTCCGTCTATGAAGCAATGTGAAAAACAGTTCCGTAGACGTTAAATCTTGGCTGAGGGTCAGCCCGAAAACTTAACTTTACCTAGCGGAACTGGCAGTAGCGACATTTGCAAGGCGTACACGAATGCGCCAAAATTAAGCTGTTTATCATCATTTGTATTTTACACTTACTTTGATTCGATAGAGCAATTTGTCTGAATTTTCTGCCGAGCGAACGGCGCTTCCTTTGATACGACTAAACACGAAACTAAAAGATGGTAATGATGAATATCCTGACTAACATTAATCGTGGTATTGTATTTTTTAGATCGCCGCTTTTACTAGGTACAACGCATTTGGTCGGTAGAGTGATGGACGCAGCGTCGTCTTCAGGAAATGCCCCTGATTAATTTTACAGTTTGTTTCCGTCATAGCCGAAACTGTAGGCACCATCAAACAGTTTGCCGCAAAACGGACATGCTATTACTTTTTCGAGATCATAGTAGAATAATAATAATTATTATTATTATTATTATTATTATTAGCAGCAGTATCTGATGCGACTACGTTTCTTTCTCGAGTGGTCGACAACTGCTTGAAGCCCTATAGTCAAAGTACAGTAAGGAGTAACATACATAGCATACGTATACAGGGGGCGCGTATAATCTAGCATCACAAACTGCTTGAATTTTCACACAGACGCTAGCGAGAAGAAGGCACGCCGGAACGGGACGCCATAGTTCCACCACGTATTCGGTCAGATACGCAGTTACGTTTGCAATCTGAGCAGCGGTCGGTCGTTCCTGTATGCACGTTCAATGTTATGCCGTTTGTAATAATGATAATAGTTTTATTATTAATATGATTATTTTTATTACTATTATTATTACAGTATACATAATAGGGCGCCTTGAGGCGCTCGGGTGCATTGCATCCAGGTGAACGTAAAGTGAGTAAATATATATATGTATATATATATATATATATATATATATATAAATGTGTGTAATTATGTGAATTATGTGAGACACGAAGATGCGGTGTACATTGTTATTACTATTATTATGTTATTATTATTATTACTTGTTAAATTACCATCAGATAACCAATGGCTTGTTACGAAGGTGGAAGATAGTAACGGCGCGGAGACGTGCTGCCGTGCAGACGACGGCGACGACAGCGGCGGCGGCGGTGGCGGGTAGTGTATGTATTGTTGTGGCTAGAATGTCTTTATGTGTGAGTTTGTGTGTGTCTTTTAATGTCGGCCTGACTGAAACACTGACTGACTGACTAACTGACATACAGACAGACAGACAAGCAGACAGACAGACAAACAGGCAAACAGTCAGATAGACTGAGTGACGGACACAGTCACTGCTGACGCGATCTGACATGATGGCATTGCAGCTCATCTACGATGCGTCGTCGCGGCTACTACCATTACAGTCGTTGCTCGGACTATGTTGGACTGTGTGCCGCGTCGCGTCGCGTCGTCGCTTGTTAGTGCTGGTAGTAATGGTGGTGGTTGTGGTGGTGGTGGTGATGATGGTGATGATGATGATGATGGTGGTGGTGGTGGTGCCACTATTACCCTATTACTGCTATAACTAGAAGCACGACCACTACTTTACTAAGACCGACCGGCCGGCCGGCCGACCAACGGACCAACACTACAATTTCTTTCACTCCCCTTACTCCTCCTACTCCCACGACGACGACGACGACGACGACGACGACAACGACAACCAACGACTACTGCAGCATCAGCTCCAGCAGCAGCAAAGTCTCGACCTCCTTGGATGGAAATGAATGACCTTGCTTTTCGATGGCGGTGGCGGCGTCGGCGGCAGCAGCCGGGCAAAGCGGGCGTCTGTTTCGGTGGCGACGGGTGCCGTAGGGGCGGCAGTTGCAGCGCGTCTTTTTTGAATTCGCCTGTCTTCGCTGTCGTCTTGGACGTCTTCGCGCTCTGGCCGCTGCTGCTGCTGCGGCAACAGCAACAACAACAACAGCAACAACGTCAACAACATCAGCAACAACAACAACAACAGCGACGACGACGACGACGACAACAACAACTACTACTACAGCAATATCAGCAACAACAACCACAACAACAACAGCAGCAATAATAATAATAGCAACAACAACAACAACAACAACCACAACACAGCACGGCGGCCAACGCGTTTACTCAGCCAGTTCGTTATCTATCCGTCCGTCCCTCCCTCCATGCATCCATCTATCAGGCCAACCAGTGAGCGCACCCACCCACAGACACACACACACACACACTGAGT
The DNA here is from genome assembly GCA_003439945.1 of Dermanyssus gallinae. NCBI lineage: Eukaryota > Metazoa > Arthropoda > Arachnida > Mesostigmata > Dermanyssidae > Dermanyssus > Dermanyssus gallinae. The sequence continues at coordinate 440,822 of QVRM01003835.1, read as the reverse complement.
TTTAAAACAGACTGCGACTTTAACCACGCCGCCTCTCTTTTACTGATTCCGTTGTTAGCTGTCAGGATATTATTCCGGTTGCTCGACACCACCACCAACGGTTGCCAGCAACAGCAGCAGCAGCAACGAGAATAACAGCAACGTCAACAACATCAGCAACAACAACAACAACAGCGACGACGACGACGACGACGACAACAACAACAACAACAACAGCAACAACAACAACAGCAACAACAACAACAACAACAACAACAACAACAACAACAACAACAACAACAACAACAACAACAACAACAACAACAACAACAACAACAACAACAACAACAACAACAACAACAACAACAACAACAACAGCAGCAGCAGCAGCAGCAGCAGCAGCAACAACAACAGCAACGTTACGCTTGTCAAACTGGCCATTTGAGCAGGAACGAGCAACAGTGGCAAGACTAGGAGTAACACTAGTAATAGCTTGGACACCTGCTACCAATCAATCTGGTGACGACGATGACAACAATGACACGAACAACAGTGACAACAACAACAACAAAAGCAACAGCAACAACAACAACAACAACAACAACAACAACAACAACAGCAGCAACAACAACAACAACAAAAGCAACAACAGCAACGACAACGATAACAATAACGAAGGCAGGAGCGTAACTACGACCATAACATCAGAAGAAGCATTCACCACCATCGTCACTACGATAACTGATAACAAACAACACGAATAGCAACAACTGCAACAGCAAGAGCAGCAGTAGCAGATGCAACAATACTAGTGACAGGAGGTAATCGCAACAACAACAACATCAACAAGAGTAGTGACAGGGGGCAATTGCAACAACAACAACAACAACAACTAGCTAACCCCGTTTCGTAATGTTTCGTGGGGCTCCGGAACGTTGCCGTCGCCGCTGCTTCTGCTGGTACTGGTTGGTCGTTGCTGCTGCTGCTGCTGCAATGTATGCTTACTTCTGCTTGTTACGTTATTGTTGTTTTTCTTGATGCTGCTGCTGCTGCTGTTGTTGCTGATGTTGTTGCTGTTCGTTACTGTTATTGCCGTGACCGCAGTAGTGGTCATCGTGGTCGTCGTCGTCGTCGTCGCCATTGTTATCGTTTTTGTTCTGCTGCCGCCGCTTTCCGCTTCGTGGCGTGGACACGTTTCTACTTGCAGCGTGTGCCTGTTTGTCCGTATGTCCATCTGTCTGTGCTGCAGTTGGCGCCTGTCTTGCTAGTGTTGTTGTTGTTGCTGTTGTGGTTATTGTTGTCGTTGTTGTTGTTGCTACTTTGTCGGCTACTTCTGTTGATGTTGTTGTTGTTGCCGTTGATGTTGTTGTTGTCGTTGTTGTTGCGATAGCAGTTCGTACAGCCGTTGCGGATAGCTGCTGTTGTTGTTATTGTTGTTGTTGTTGTTTATACGAGCTGACAACTGGTTTAGTGCTCGGTAGGGCATGTCATGACCCTCCTATTGCTAATGCTGCTGGTGGTGGTGCTGCTGCTGCTGTTGTTGACTTGACAAAACGAGACGAGAAATGTACGTCGTAGATTCGTCTCGTTGCTGTCGGCAGACATCGAATAATAGTAATATTACTAATAATACATTTTATTATTATTATTATTATTATTATTATTATTATTTTTTTTTTTTCGACTTTCGATTATTATTATTATTATTTATTCAATTCGTTATTGTGTTATCAGAGTACAGTTGTGAGGTTCGAACGTTAGAAGCGGCATTGCCTCTACACACCGCGAGAGACAGAAGCTGTCTCAGATATTCGCCTTCGCGCTGGTCCCCCGTTGTTGCTGTCATTCTCCTGGCCAGATCCCGAATGAATTTTGCTGTTCCACTGCTGATGGGTCCTAATGTTTCCATAGCCACCGGTACAAAGTGAAGACTGTTTTCAAGGTCTGCGTATTTGCGTCTCTTTTCCTGTTCTGTTATTATTATTATTATTATTATTATTATTATTATTATCTAAAAAAGCTTCCAATATCAGAATACCAATACCTTTGAAAAGGATCACAAACATCATCCGCCCCCCCCCCCCCGCTCCGGAAAGTTAGGTGCGGGCCAAGAACACGGACACGGCGACGGGAAGTCTGAATCGAGGAAACAGCGACAACTCGAAGACGTTGCGTGTCGAGTTCCCTGTTGTGTCGCGTCTCGATCTCGAGATCACGAATCTGACTGAAACGCACCACAATGTTTGCAATTATGCCGTACTCAAAGTACGTGCGCGCACTTTAGATACGTCGTTACACATGCGCGTGCAGAGTATGATCTCGAACGACGGGGTGTGCGAAGGACGATCATTCATGTGTAAACGAGTCGAGTTTTGCCGTTTATCTACTGCGTACGAAGATGCTCTCACAAGCTTCTTTACTTCACAACATTCTTCACTCACTCTTCGGCCAGACAGAGGACAGAAGTGTTCTTTGTTTACTACTGTAGCGGCGCAGAGACCACACTGCAAATGAATACACTTACTGTAAATACTGCCTCGAACTGACCTGCTGAAGGCACCAAGCACCTAGCAAACAAGCAAGCACCTGAGCTCACTCACATTAAGTCACCAATGAACCAACCACAAGGCTATGGCTAGCAATGATTAGAAATGACAGGCTCTTAGTGTTGTTGAACCATTGTACTACGTGCGCGTAGTCTACGGAATGTACACGAGATTATGTCTGCTGTGTTCAATCAATGATATGTTCTTTTCTGTCACCGTTATGTCACAGTTGTAACAGGCAGTGTAGTGTGTCTGTGTGTGTGTGAATGGAAAATTAATAAAATTAATGGTACTCTATTGATGTACTCGTATACGTGTAGAACGCGTGTTCGTGAACAGTGGCAACAACATCAGCAACAACAACAACAACAGCAACAACAACAACATAAACAACAACAAGGACAACAAAAACAACAACAACAACAACAGCATAAACAACAACAAAGACAACAACACCAACAACGTGAATACATTGTACCGTTGTTCATCGAATCGCTTTCGAGTATGATCGTAGTTTCGATCGTCTCGCGCGTCGTGGAGGCGCGTGGGGAGGGGGTTATTTTGTAGCTGAAGACAGTCTCGGGCGTTACCCCCGTCTGCCGAGGTGCACCGACCGGCGTATTTAAAGCCATGTATGGCTGCAACGCTAATGCTAACGCTGCTGCTGCTGCTGCTGCTGCTGTTGCCTTTGCAGCAGTAATGCCAAATGTCCTGCGTTAATTCATGTCGCGCTGGGCTAGGCGGCGACCGCCGTATCTTGGTCGCGTTGTTTTAGCAAGCGTTTGACTTCATTCCAGCATTTTTTGTCTTTTCACATTCTCTTCTTTCGTTTCTCTGCCGCGCTTATTCTCTCTCGATGCTCCTGTCTCACTGCTTGCTTCTCTGCTTCCACCGATCTACCTGACTGTCAATGTCTTGGCTAGTTGAGTACATCGTCGCCTTACAACAACGTTAACACCAAAAAAAAAACGAGAAATTATTTATTAGTCTCGGCTCGTCGTTGTTATTGTTGTTGTCATTGTCTCATTCTTGTTGTTGTTGTCGTTGGTAATGGTGGTGGTGGTGGTATTGTTGCTGTTGTTGTTGTCATTCTCTCATTCTTGTTGTTGTTGGTGGTGGTGGTGTTGCTGTTGTTGTTGCTATTGTCAAACAGTAAGTGGCTTTATTGACTGTCAACATTGACATTCATCGTATTTGGGCGCTGTGTTCAAAGGCAATTAATTGTTGTTGTTATGTTGTTTTTATTGTTGGTGGTGTTGTTGTACTGTCGCTGTCTGCTTCTTCTTTGGCTTCCCAGTTGTCGTTCGTTTCATTATCTGATTCGTATTGTTGGTGTTGGTGTTGTTGTCATTTCAAACTTTTAGAGAAAGAAAGACAGATACTTGGTGCAAACATCAGACGGCACGTGTACATCACGCCGTCATATGTGCATACTATATATGTGTACGCATGATTTGGTTTATGTGCCTGTCTGGAATATTCGGTTTGTGGCGTTTGCCAGCGTTCAAGCGCAATAGCATAGCCATAGAACAACACTGTGCGTATGCCTGCATAAATACTATATGGGCGTACGCGTTGTTCTGTCTCGTAAAATCTTGGCTGTGTCGGTGACGACACCACCTATCCATCATATATGTATGTATGTATATATATATATATATTTATATATATATGTATATAGCGTGTGTGTATTTATTTGGCGCATGACTTGTTCAAACTTGAGACACTTGAAAGGGTAGGCCGAGGTGGAAAGGGAAAGATGGGCGATGATTCTCTTCTCTTTCAGCGGCCTCGCATAAACTGAAATAGCCTGACGTTCGAATGTTCGAGTTATATAATACCAATCTATCAATGTTTTCTACCAGCTTATCATGCTTAAATACTAGGTGTTAGCCCACTTCTATACTACTAGAGTAATAGTCGCCGTTTTACTGTAATAATAATAATGATAATACCTAATGTATTATATATAATCACTATATATTATTATATATAATGATAATAATAATAATAATAATAATAATAATAATAATAATAATAATAATAATAATAATTATTATTATTATTATTATTATTATTATTATTATTATTATTATACTGTTCACCTTTGTCCCCGATAGCACGGCGTGTATGAAGCAATCCTCCTAAAACACTGTTCGTGACTCTGAAGCAGCTTGTCGTTGCTATTGCGCTGCACGATTACTACTGTCGTTGGCGTAACTTATTTTTTTTGTTTCCGTAATAATCCCTATGATTAGCTGACGCTGGCTGAGCGCTCCTACAACTATGCGTCGATTTTTGAGCGCAGCGCAGCACAGCACAGCTCAGCTACAACCGAAAGTTGTTCGGCCCCCGTCGCTGCCGCTGCTGCTGCTGGTGTATGTACATACACTGTTGATTGTCAATTTAGACCAACATTTCCACAACTCGTTTTGGCCGTCAGCGCGCGTCAGTTTCCGTCGGCCCATCTCTGCTAGTCTTAATTCTGCATTCGTGCAGGTGAGTTTTCTTATTGTTGTTGTTATTGTTATTATTATTATTATTATTATTATTATTATTATTATTATTATTATTATTATTATTATTATTATTATTATTATTATTATTTATTACGTATTAAACAATGTCACAGTTGAGTGGTTTGAACGTATTATTGCAATGTTTTGTTAAATAATTAGTGCACTCTATGGCGCTTAAAATAGATGCCGCGTTCCCTCTGCAAACGGCCAAGGACAACGCTTGCCTCAAGAGTTGACCCTCTTTTCGGTCGTTCGTGACCTCCTGAATTCGCTTACTCAAATCTTTGAAAAATACTTCGGTTCCCTTGCTGAATTATTATTATTATTATTATTATTATTATTATTATTATTATTATTATTATTATTATTATTATTATTATTATTATTATTATTATTGTTATTATTATTATTATTTAAATGTTTATTTATTACAACAACTATTACTTATACTACCACTACTACTACTATAAAAACTACGATTAGGGGTTATGCAAAAGCTTGAAATGCTTTTATGATTACTACTAGCGGACCATTGCTATCAAAGCTATGTCTACGATATTGCCTTAGAATTACTGTAGCAGACACCAACACAAGACAAACTGTTGGCTATTTGCACTAATTGCATTAGACGTATGAAGTCTTATTGAGGGGCAGTACTAGTTATGATAACCACGAGGCTGCTGCTGCGGCCGCCTCTGATGATGATGATAATGCGACAAGAATGAGAACAAACTGATGGTGATGGTGACGATGATGAGGCTGCGGCTGTGGCTGCTGATTGAGTCGTGTTGCCCGACCATTTAGTTAGTGAGTTTGTTGATTCGTCCGTCCGTCCGTGCGTTTAGATTAGTTTAAACCATTGACTTTGTCGCTAATTGCCCTCTGCCGGGCTGGTTAGTTTAGATCGGGTCGGTTCGCTTTCGGTCAACAATGCTGATAATCGTCGTCGTTGTGGTGTGTATCGCACAATGCAAACTGATGTTTTTATTTTTTATTTTTATATTAATTACGGCAGTACTTACATTCTTCTGTTGTGAGTTGGTCTACCGTCATTGGGCGCAGGTGAGTCGGTCTCTCTGCTCTCTTGTCTGTACTGTAAACGTCTGTCGATCGGTAGGTCATTTAGGCTGACTTACTGGTTAGATGTCTGGCTGTTTATGATTTGCTTTTCTTGCCGCTCTATGAACGAGTATCGTGTTGTCACAGTTAATGCCAATGTGCCGTAGTAGAAGTAAGTAGTAGTGATAGAAGTTGTTGTCGAAGAAGTCGTAATAGTAGTAGTAGTTGTTGTTATAGTAGTTTGTTTTTCAGTAAAGTAAAACGAAAGTGGTTCCGATGGAAATGATCGTAACATGTATTCAATAAAAAAATATAATTTGTAGTAGTAATAGTAGTAGTAGTAGTAGTAGTAGTAGTAGTAGTAGTAGTAGTATCGTGGTGAAATGTGAAAAACAATTCCGTGGACGTTAAATCTTGGCTGAGGGTCAGCCCGAAAACTTTAGTAGTATCGTGGTAATATAGTCATATACTAAATTAGAAAAGAAAAGCCGAAAGTATAGCGAGCGCGTATAGCAGAACTATCGTATTATAGTCATCATCGTAGCCTTATTAGCAGCAGCAGCAGCAGCAGTAGTAATAGTAGTAAGTAGTAGTAATGGTGATGGTGGTAAAGGCAGAGAGCAGCATTAGTGCTACATTTGTACATTTCGGTCGGTCGTTTGCGATGCAAATGGTTGTTGTTGTTGTTGTTGTAAAATAGACACTTACTAAGCGAATCAAATTTTGGAATACTAATCGTAGCTGAGGTAGTGATGGTGGTGGTGGTGGTGGTTGTCGTTGTTGTTGTTGTTGTTGTTGTTGTTGTCGTTGTCGTTGTCGTTGTCGTCGTCGTCGTCGTCGTCGTAGTAATAATAATTATAATGATATTAGTCATCGTAGAGTAAAAGTCGTAGTAACTGTAGTAATCGTGATAATGGTAGTAGTAATAGTAGTAGTAGTGGTAGTAGTAAAAGTAGTGGCATCAGCTGTTGTAGTAATGATGCAGGCGATGGCGATGGCGATGATGATGATGATAATGACAATGTTGCTGCTGGTGGTGGTGATGGTGGCGATGATGATGATGATGATGAGAATGCTGATGAAAGCAGCAGCGGCTGCGGCGGCGGCGGCGCCGGCTGCCGTCGCGCGTCGTCCGCTCGCTGTTGCCACCGAAGCCCGTCGCGTTGAATTGTGTCAAGGTTGACTGTTTGTCTGTCTGTCTGTCCGGTTGTCTATTTGTCTCTCCCTCCCCTCTCTCTCGTTCTCTCTCGTTCTCTCTCTCCCTCTCCCTCCGTCTGCCCGTCCGTTTGTCCGGCTGTCTATTTATCCGTCCGTCAGTCTGTATATTTTGGCTGTGTGTGTCTTGCGCTGGCCTGTGCGCGCACCGCTGCCATCACGGTGGTCGTCGCAATCGGTGTTGGCGTCGTCGTCGTTGTTGTTGTCATTGTTGTCGTCATTGTTGTCGTTGTTGTTGTTGTTATCGTCGTTGTTGTTGTGGTCGTCTGCTTGACTGCATTGTTGTACTGTCACTGTGGAAGCTGGATGCTCTCGTCAGTGCAGCCAGCCATTCGTTGTTGTTGTTGTTGTTGCCCTCCTCACTGGCTGGCTGGCTGGTTGGATGACTGGGTGGCTTACTTACTAGCCGTCAGTTAGCCAGTCAGTCAGTCAGTCAGTCGGTCAATCAGTTACTTAGTTAGTTAGTCAGTCAGTCTACATCAGCTGCGTAACGCCATTTACATCGCTGGTTGGCGGTGGTGGTGGTGGTGGTATTGCTGCTGCTGCTGCCGTGCGGTACGCCGATAGACAGATGGACAGACAGAAACATAGCCGGACAGATAGCGTACAGACATACAGACAGACAGACAGTCGGACAGATAACAGACTAGCCCACAAGCAGCAGAGGTTCAGACAAAGGAACCAATCAATAGACAGACACACAGAGACAGACAAATGGCCGCATAGCTGAGTAGCGGACTAGCGGACAGACAGACAGACAGACATAGATACGGATAGACAGACAGACGTAAGGACGTCGGACAGATAAGCTTGCCCATGCGAATGATCAAACAGACGGACGGACGGACGGACGGACCGACGAACGAACGCTCAGACAAACAGATAAATGACCGTAGAGTAGAATGAGGGACAGATTGATACACACAGACTATACAGATAGATGGACAGACAGACAGACAGACAAACAAACAGACATAGACAGAGGAACTAATAGCCAGTAGGCCAGACGTGCAGACAAACGGATGATCAGACAAACAAACAGACAGACAAACGACTGTATAGCTGAATAGAGCAGACAGACAAACACGCGGACAGACGATAAGCTTATCTACAAGCAGGCGTACAGACAGGCAGACAGACAGACAGACAGACCAGACAGGACAGACAAGACAGACAAGACAGACAAGACAGACAGGACAGACAAGACAGACAAGACAGACAGGACAGACAAGACAGACTGAAATGACTGTAGAGCTGAGTAACAAACAGACAGACGAATGATTCGGCAGACAAACACACAAACAGACAGCCAGATAGGCAGACAGACAGACTGAATCCCAGAGAAACGAATAGCCGCCAATAGTCAACAGTCAATCGGTCGTGCTGCTTTCAGTCTTTCGTGTTTCAGTCAGTCAGTCAGCGAACCGACGACAGGCTAACTTTTGAAACAGCAGCAAGCAGTTAGTTGCAGTAGCAGCAGCAGCAGCTGCTGTGGCAACGGCAACAGCGTTCTGGCTACGTGAGTTGTTGCCAGTTGGTTGGTTGATGCAGCTGCTGCTGTTGCTGCTGCTGTCATTGCGCTAGCGGTGTAGGACAACCACGTCGCGTCTGTCTGTCTGTCTGTCTGCTAGTTAGCAATGTAGACACTACGGCCTACGATGAGCAGCAGCAAGCAGGCACTCCGCGGCTATTAATGCTACTACTAGTAAAGTTTTCGGGCTGACCCTCAGCCAAGATTTAACGTCCACGGAACTGTTTTTCACATTGCTGCTTCATAGACGGACCCCCACAAATACAAATGTGCAGCGGTGGGGTTCGAACCCGCGCACCTATGTGTCTCTTCCGGTTGCGAGGCGGAGACTTAATCCACCACGCCACCGGGCTCGACGGCTATTTCTGCTACTATTAATGCTATTAATGCTACTACTACTACTACTACTACTAAAGTAAAGTTTTCGTGCTGTTGTCCCTCAGCCAAGATTTAACAGCGTCCACGGAACTGTTTTTCACATTGCTGCTTAGCATAGACAAACGACCCCCCCCCCCCCATAAATACAAATGTGGGGCAACGGTGGGCCGGCTCGAATCTACCCGCGCTGCACCTATCTAGTGTCTCGTGCTCCGGTTGCGAGGCGCAGACTTAAGCCACCACCACCACGCCACCGGGCTCGACGGCTATTTCTGCTACTACTGCTGCTACCGCCTATACTATGCTCCGGTTAGACGCACCGTCCGCATAAACGGACAGACAGATAGACACATAGACAGACAGTGACTAGACAGACAGACAGAAGACAATCAACTAAACGTCACGCAGCAACAATACATTGGTTCGTTGTTGTTGTTGCTGCTGCTGCTACTGTTGTTGCTCGTGCTGCTGTTGTTTTTGTTGTTGCTGTCGTCGCTGCGGCCGCTGCCGCCGTCGCTAGCTTATTGACTCAGCAGCAGCAGCAACAACAACAACAACAACAACAACAACAACCGAACTGAAGACGAAGACGACGGCGACAACAACAATAACAGCGACAGAAACAGCCGCAGCCGCCGATAATGACGATAAGAATACTGAAGCGTACCGTTTCAGCAACTCGCTGCCACTATCTAGCTAGCTAACTAACTAACTAACTAACGAACGAACAATTAGCATTAAAATGCTATTAACATAAGTAAGGTAAAGTCGAGTATTATAATAATAATAAGCATGACAGCAGCAGCAGCAGCAATGATGCGGATGAAAATAATGAAGATGATCATCATAATGTTCATGAGTCTATTGCTACGTCGACGGACGGACGCCGACAACTGCAACGACACTATACGCGATTGACAGCTTGCCTTGTCGAGTAGACAACTAGATAATAAACTAATAAGTAAATTCTTCTTATCAGTTAATTGCTAATCGCTGGCTAGCGATAAACCGATATATGGTGAATGAGTGGGCGGGTGGGGGGAGAGTGAATTGATGGATAGATGGATAGATGGATAGTAGATAGACAGATTTAAAAACAACCTCCTTAAAAAAAATTTAATTCAAGATTGACAAATTGTCGTTGTTGTTCATGGTGGTGGTGCTGCTGCTGCTGCTACTGTTACGGTTACTGTTTCTGTTATTGTTGTCGTTATTGCTGTTGTTGTTGTTGTTGCTGCTGCTGCTCTGATTCTGCAACCGTAGTCGGTTGTTTCCCGCCGCCGTCTCCGATCATGTCAGTCGACGGTGGACGACGACAAATTCCACTAACGACAGCGGCAGCATTTTCATCCACAGCGACCAAGCCAGTCAACAACAACAACAACCTAACAACAAGAACAACAACAACAACAACTAGACAGGCGTTTAGCTTATTATTTACTTAGCTATGAGTTTTTTTTTTTCATTTGAGTGACAGGGAAAAATGCTTTTACGCACACCCGTGGCGGGTAGTGCGAAAATCGATGCCGATGCTGTTGGCATAATACCCACTAAAAACCTTACCTTAACTAAATGGCCTCAGGACGAGGCAAAGAGCCGCTCGTTGATACTACTCAAATCCCTACATCTCCCTTGAGGAGATTGCGTGGGCTGAGCGCACATCGCGGTCTGAACACACATAGGTGCGCGGGTTCGAGCCCCACCGTTGCACATTTGTATTTATGGGGGTCCGTCTATGAAGCAGCAATGTGAAAAACTATTCCGTGGACGTTAAATCTTGGCTGAGGGTCAGCCCGAAAACTTTACTACCCTTACTACTACTACTACTACTACTACTACTACTACTACCACAAGTCGCACAACTGCGGTTGTTACTAAAACAACCAGAACAACAACTACAACAAAATCATATTTTTTATAATTTCATTTTTTTTATAATCAACAATTTTTATAATCATAATATAAATAACAATTTTTATAATCATATAATCATAAACCTCCTCGCATGAGTTAGCTCCACCTCGTTCTTCTGCAATCACCTGCTTCTTGTCTTCCGTTTCCAACCGTTAGTGCTTATCGGGCGCTGCTGGAAACCAAAACAACAACAACAACAACAACAACAACAATAACGACCACAACAACAACAACAACAATAACGACCACAACAACAACAACAATAACGACCACAACAACAACAACAACAACAACAACAATAACGACCACAACAACAACAACAACAATAACGACCACAACAACAACAACAACAACAACGACCACAACAACAACAACATTAACAGCATTCAACGAGAATGCAACGGCTTAAGCTGCTTTGTTGGTGCTGTTGCTTTTCCTGATGATCATTTGCCTGATCGGCTGTTCCTCCGTTCTCTTCGGCCCGTACGTATTTCCCTCTGTTTTCTTCCCTTGCTTCGTCTTCTGCTTCTGCTGCCACGAGTGGTTGGTTACTCACTAGACAACTGCTGCTGCAACTGGTCCGCCTGTTTCTCGTCCAGTTATTCGTACAGCGAAGTTTCTCTTGATTCTGCTTTTGTTAAATAACAAGCAGCTATTGTGGCAGCAGAAACAACAGCAACACCTGCTGTTTGTTATAGGTATAATACTAGCATAAGTATTGCTAGCACTAGTATTGCTGCCTTTCGTCCTATTCGTTCTCCTCCATCAGATTTTACAGCGAATTTGTCATCTTCTGCTTCTGATGCTGCCGCCGCTGCTGCTGCTGCTGCGATGACGATACTAAACATGGTGGTAACAATAGTTGAAGTCCTGATGTTGGCACTTCGGCGTAACGTTGGCTTGCTTGCTGCTATTGGTAGATCATGATGGGCTTGCTGATGATGGGGGGTTGCTGATGATGGCAGTGGGGTAGTGGTGGAGGATGGCTGCAGTGGTGGTGGTTGTGGGGTATTGTTGCTGTCCCGTCTTCACTCAAGTCCGCAACGCCCTATTGCTGCCCTCACCATCCCATCATCACCGACCTCCATCGATGCCTTCATCATCGACTTCTCCGGGCTGGACTTCACTCACCACCATCCCCATTACTCTTTCATTGCTAACGCCACACCATTTCCGATCTTGTGACTACTGCCATCACGTTTTAGTCGATGCGCATCCTGGAATTCAGGACATTGCCTGTTAGTTTAGCACATGCCAACGCCTCAAAGGCAACCCTGGAGCTGATTTCTAATCTTGTACATGTCTGTCCGGCACCGATTAAAGTGCACCTGAAATGAAATAACTGAAAAAAAAAAAGACTTTTTAGCTAAGAGTTTAATCCTAGCTGCATCGCTAGTTGTCTGCAGCCGTACAATTAAAAGACGTGCTCAGCAGACGAACCTTTGTACGCAAATTATTTTTTTTAGAAAATTAGAGGGGAAAAAATATATATATACGCGATCGAGAATATTATACAATAAACTGTGCCTGTTGAACTTATCGGTTCTGCTGTTGCCTCGAGTGGCAAAGACGTGTCAAAATAGTCATTGTCGAATATTGCTGTCGTTGTTTTCTGCTGTCGCCGTTTTTTTTTTATGATGACGCTGCTAACTACTACAGCGTGATCGATAACGCTAGCTGCTATGCAGCCTAAATGGGCTTTCATCACTTCTACGTGCCTATTTGGCAAAATCCCGATTGGTGTCTGCTGTCGCTAGGGCGCCCGCCATGTTCTACCGATATACTGGCTCTACACCCCGCGCTGATTGACTACGTACGAAAACGATTGATTTAAGCTGACTGGAGGTGTTTGCTTGCGACATGGGTTCCTGCGCCTCTTGTCGTCGAAGCAGACGATGAATAGTGCTAGGTTAATTTAATAGCTAATGGTAGGTCCATATAGTTTGTAAGGACGAACATTTTCACAGCCGCCTTCAGTAGAGGGGCTTTATAGCCAGCCTGTAGTGTCAAGCATTTGTGTACGAAGAGAACCACAACAAAGTTACTAATCAACGGGTCTGCAGACAAACCGAATCATGTATATATATATATATATATATATATATATATATATATCGGCGTATTTAAATATATACCTGCAAAAAGGTAAATGTCGTGCCGAAATCCATACCCCGCGAATTCAAGCACCTAAAGCGAGGTGGCTTTCGCAACCTTTACAGCGAGCTCAAAGTACGATAGACTGGTTGTATTTTACTAAATGTTTTGCATCATATGGTATATCAGTTTGGGGTGTGCCACACTGTGTCCCACAACTCATTATGCCTGGTGCGTGACAGTCTTCTTACAAATCATTTTGTTTACGCTATTGTTTATTAGTGGAAGAGTTTGATTTTACTACTACTACTACTACTACCAACCATGCTTGTAGACGTTTCGACCCTAAGAAGAGAAGAAGAAGCCTAGGTATATATTTGTATTTGTATCACCGACATTGTCTTACTAAATTGGCACGAAACATGAACAAATTGAAGGATGGCCACTCCAGGATTTGAACCCCCCAACCGCTCAGCCACCAACATTAAGCCTAGTCGATAACGATGCGGGCAGCACCGGTGGTAGAGGGTTTCCCCTCGACAAATGTTTATAGTTCTCGTAGATCTATTCCGCGCAAACAGAAATGTATTATTAAAATATTATTATCGGCCAAGATGCTTAGGCCATGGGAGGGAATGTGGGGGACGAGAATGTCAGAAGAGAATGCGATGAGAACTCACCAAAAAGCCGCCACCACCGCCGCCGCCACCGTAGTGCCGTTATTGTAGCAGCACGAGCATAGGTCACGTGGCGACTAAATAAAATATGTATAACGGACAGAATTGTCTCGTTGCCAATGTGTGTGTGTGCCCTGTCTGTCTGTTTGTCCATTTGTCTGTCTGTCTGTGCTTCAGCCCATTCACTTAGTCTAAGTCAGCCAAAGAGTTATGCGGTCATTTGGTGGCTGTTGTGGCTGCTGGTTGATGCGGCGTTGTGTGCTTAATTGGTTGACTGATGTCTTGATTGTTAGCTTGCTGCTGCTGCAGCTGCTGGCCAGCCTCCGCTAACCAGCAAGCCTGGCCGCCAGGCAAGTGGGCTTGCGCTGAGTGGCCTAGGCACGGTTTTCCCCGCAGCCAACCTTTAATTGTAGCCGTCCTTCCCCCCGCTCCGGAGACTACTGTCAAAACTCAGGGGTTCTGCTAAGTCCAGCACCTCCACCAATGACCTATTCCACGGACGACAGGCGGGCGGGGGGGGTTGGGGGGGGTTCAGGGAAAGGCGGGGCTGCAGCATTTAGCACCGGCCTGTGACTCGAGGTGGATACGAAATGAATCTGTAATGATGCTCGCACCGCCAATGTTTGTATTTGACAAACAGCATTGCTGGACATCAGGGCTTCGAAACGCTTCGTACAACCACCCACCGAATGGCGCCAATGATGCCGATCGATCAAGAGCACGACGGTGACGTTTTGACTGCTTTCCGCGACCTCTTTTGTCTTGAGGATCGATTTCGTCGAGACCTTTTAGCGCTCTATCTCTTTCGAGAGCGGGGGGGGGGGGGGCAACGAAATGACCCGTGAGCGAACTGCTGTCCGGCCAGCTGAAGCCCGCCACAACCCGGAAAACCGTGCTCAACACAATTCTACTACTACTACGACTGCTACTTCTATTACTACAAAGTGCAGGCCGAAAAACAATCTACTACCAGTACACGATGCACAAGGCTTGAACATGACAAGGCGGCAACGGCAGCAGCAGAAGCAGCAGCAGCAGCAGCAATGTTGACGAAGAGGAAAAACAAGAGGCGCAATTTGTCTTCTTCGTTGTCCTGCCATGTCTATGTGAATCACAATGTATGGTAGTGTAACGATTCATTCGTCAGATCACACATTCACTCGCAGCGGTTTGCAAGGGGGAACAACCCCGTAAATGTCTGTAGTCTTCGTCGTGCTCACGGGCACCGACTTTGGACGTTATCGTCGTCGTCGTCGTCGTTGTTGTTGTTGTTGTTGTTGTTGTTGCTGTTGTTGCTGCTGTTGCTGTTTTGTGACTGTGCTAGCACACCATTGTCGGACATGACAGCAATTCGCCCGACTAAACGACAGAACCCTCCCAAACAGCCGCGGCGACGACCACGACGACGACGACGACAGCAAGAACGATAAAGAAGATCGTTGATGGTGACGATACGGTTGTTCCCGTTGTGCGCTGTCCTGTCTTGTCCCTTCTTGGTGGCTTAACTGCTTACAATAAGCAGCGATCAACGGCAGCAGTTCAGGCCGCCAGGATCGCCGCGCATCTCTGCCTACGTCTGTGCTAAACGTGAAGCTGCGTGTAAAGAAATGAGTTGGCTACTTAGAAACGACCAAATGAAGTCGAGGTAGCACAGAATTAGAACGAGGTGAGAAGAGAAAGACGAAGGTGAAGAAAAAGAAGAGAAAGGGGCAATACGAAACAGAAATACAACAACCGTTTTGGCCGATCTGGTGGGCAACTTAATGAACCGCTAAAGTATTGTGCCTTATGTTCACTATGACGGAGCTAACCCCTTCCTTCCCCACGCCCCACCGGGTCCGTCGTTCTACCATTGTATCGTTACAACGACAGAGACGGCAAGCGCAAGTCCAAACAAGGACACAACAACGAGGGTAGCCAACGTAACAGAACGGCATTTGACAAAAGAAGCAATTGATGATCGCTTTTACATTCTGATCTACATGTGATTGCTAGCGAGGCGTCACACTGGACAGTTCGTACACAAAGACCAACATCAGCCAGCCCTTTCAGTGAGTAAGTGTGTGAACACTATTATTGAACAATAAGTAGTAGTGGCCAGCGCGTCCAAGGGTCGTCGTCATCTGTGCATCATCTGTTACAGCTGCTGTTGGTGCTATTGTAGATGTTTCTATTGACGACAGTGGTGGTCGTTGGTTTGCTGGCGGTGATTAGTTAGGTTAAACTATATATATATATATATATATATATATATATATATATATATATATATATATATATATTATTTATATTTTTTACGGGCCCTGTAGGTCGCGCGACCAGATAGACCGCATGTGACATTGGGCCGAATCAAAATGTATTTCTAGGTAGAGGATTGAGGCGGGCGCCTGCATATCGTGTATTTGGCTGCCTGCAAGCTTGAGGGGCGTCAACTATCGCAGTGGCAGTAAAGCCATCTCAAAGCCACGATCATTATGATCACCACAACAGCAGCAGCAGCAACAACAACAACCACAACAACAACAACAGCCACAACAACAAAAACAACAACAAGACAAACGCTAGCTTGAGCATCATTATCTCTACCCAACTACCGTCATTGTCAGAGTCACGCATCATAAGCACCGTGGAGGTCGTTTTTGTTGTCGCTGTTGTTTTTGCCGGAGCCAGCAGCAACAAGATCGTCTGTCTCGGCAGGGCAGATGGCCCAAATTCAACAGCTGCACCAGTTGCAAGTGCTGCTGCAGCAATAATAGAGCAAAGAAATGGCTATGGTCGGAAGGAAGTTCCAATGGAAAATGTTGTAGCTGAAGCACCCGTAGGTAGACAGTCGAGCTTTCATCAGCATCGAGCAGTGCGCTTATCGCGACGTACTGCAGTGCCCACATCTTAATCTACCTAACTATATCGCTACGTATCTGATTGCTGCCTCCTCCACGCGCTGCCACGCACGTCTGTTTATTCGCTCACGTTGTCAAGCTGTGTCATTTTGTGTATATGTACATAGATGTTTATATTTATTTATATATATATATATATATATATATGCGCCCGTCCGGCCGACCCCGATCTGTCTGCTCGCCCGCACCCTAACATCCTCCGCGTGCATACCACAAACACCTTGACCCAGACAAAGAACACGGTAGGTAACCACCGTAGCAGCGAACAGCACGAGCTTCTTCCTTGTCGACCTCGACGAGACGAGCTCTCATCTCGGCGACGAGACCGACTACCACGGCGGTTCCGGCCGCCGCTGCTGCTGCTGCTACTACGTGCTTTATGATTTCGATCGAATATGTGTTCCAACCATTTCTGTCAAAACTACAATTTTAATTCGCTTTGCTGACTGCTACGAGCTTTTCTGCTGATACGACTTACTACTACAACTACTACTACTACTACTATTTAACTACTGTTACAAGAGGCAGCATTGTTTTGTGGCCTCGGCCTTCGCTATCTCTGTCCGCAAGATGTGCCCAGTCGAAAGTGGACTCGAGCACAGCAGCAAGTACAACAAGCAAAGTAAGACGCCGGCGACGGAGACAGCAATGATGATGATGACGTTGTTGTTGTTGTTGTGTTTGTTGTTGTTGTTGTTGTTGTTGCTGCTGCTGCAGCAGCTGATAGTGGTGATGGTAATGGTCATGATGATGATGATGACACCGACCGAGACAAGGAATAGACCTCGAAATGACAAGGACACTTTGACCGAGTACTACAACCACTGTCATCAGCAGCAGCACCCGCAACAGCAGCAGCAACATCAACAACATCAACAACAACGCCACTACAGTTAACAGCAACATCGTTACCACCTGCTTCTTCCTTCTTGCCCGTAGTTGCTGGGGACTCTCCAACCATCTCCGTCTGGCTTAACTCTCTCTCTCTATCTCTATCTCTCTCGCTCTGTATTAATCGCTCTCTGTCTCCCAGTATCCCGATCTCCATCTCTCTCTTTCCCAGCATATCGTTCTCTCTCTCTCTCTTTCCCACCCTTTCCCTCCCTTTCACATTCTGCACGTCAGACTCTGTTTACCTGGTTCTCCGTGGATCTCTCTCTCTCTCTCTCTCGCCTTCTTGTTGTTTCTCAACCCGGACAATTGACATTGCCATCTGCGGGCCCATCAGTACGCGCTGACGCTGCAGCCGCGTCGCCACCTCGGTCCGATACAACAACGATAACGAGAATGACAATGAGAGGTGACCTGTTCTCCTCTGCCTGTTTGCCGCCACCGTCAACGTCAGGCACCCACCAGCTTCCAGCGAGCGCAACAAAAACGCCAACAACAACGCCAACAACAACAAAAACAGCAACAACAATAACAGTAGCAGCTGTTTCGCTTGATATTGCTGTTGTTGTTGCTGTTGCTGGTTTTGGAAGAACTGCTGTTGTTGCTGTTGTTGTTGTTGTGGTTGCCGCGTTCCTTTCACTACTACTACTACTACAACTACTGCTACAACTGTTGTTACTGATGCTGTTGCTGCATAAATGATGACGGTGACGACCGGGCACGAGTGACTGTGTCGCTGCCGGCTGCCGGCAAATCGCAATGGTCGGTGGTTGCCGCGTCCCGTTGTTGTTGTTGTTGTCGTCGTCGTTGTCGTCGATCAGCTGCTGCTGCTTGTGGGTCTGCTGTGCGCTCTTTGTGGTCTGATGAGGCCATGATAATTCCGCTTGCCGTCTCTTGGCTCTCTGAGCTAAACGTCGGCCCGCGTCAGCCCGCCCGCGAGCCAGCCAGCCTAGGTCAAGGACGGCAAGGACATCACCTCGGCTGCTGCGGCGGCTGTAGACCACGGCCGAGTTCCTCGAGACGACACTGCCTACTATCATCATCACTACTATCACTACGACCACCGTCGTCATCATCATCATCATCGTCGACGTCGTAGTGATTGCAATGTCGTTGGTGGGAGTGGTGATGATAGAGCTCACTCAACTAGCGCTTAAGCTGTCCCATTATCATCACCATCATAGGCGCCATCACCCACCACCACCCTCATCATCATCATCATCATCAGCGGCCTCACCACCATCACGACCATCGCCATCATCATCGTCTGATCATTGTATGATGGCCACCATCGGTTATCGGTGGCGGTGGCGGCGGTGGTAATGGTAGAGGTGGTTACTACTATCCTTTGATTCAAGTAGGGAGAAACTAGTCTGTCTGTCTGTCTGCGTGCTCGCGTCCGGTCTCTTAGCCCGCCAGAGGAACAACTAGCCCCGTTAGACAGACATGCTGTCTGGCCGGCGAGCCGCCGGGTAGCCCCTTCCTTCCTCCCTCCCCCCGCCCCTCCCCCTCCCCTCCCCTCCGCGGGTAGCCCCGGATACCACACTCACTACTCATTGAGGAAACAAGCCGACGTCGCCGCCGCTGCTGCTGATGCAGTTGCTATTTGTACAATGACTACGACGCCGACGACGATAGCGACTATCCCAGCAGCCCTCTAAAAAGGGAGATGCCGCGTTGTACCGTTATCCTCCTATATCCACCACCATCACTACTACAACAACAACAGCGGCAGCAGCAGCAGCAGCAGCAGCTGTAGTAACGACGACGACAACAACGACAACGACGACGGTAATAGCAGCAGTGACAAGAAAAACAATAGCAACATCAACAGCAGCAACAGCAGCAACCTCCAGGCAACCTCCCGATTTCTTAGCCGGCCAGGGTTCACAATTCCCTCTACGTCCACGTATTTCCAGGGTGTACGTAGGAAACGTCTACGTCGTCTTCTTCTCCGACTTCCTCCTACTTAGCTACCAGCAACCACCGAACAGCAATAGGCAGACAGGTGGCTGTACATACAGACAGACAGTAGTCGAGAACCAAACCCAGTTACGCTGTCTCATTTGTGCCACCAAATTTCACTAGATGCCCTCTTGTGGTAACTGTCTGTTGTATTTTCTTTCCGCCTGCCTTTGTTTCCCGACCCGCCCCCATCTCTCTCTCCCTCTTTGTTTCTCTATCTCTCTCTCTGTATTTTCCTTTGTTGCGCGTAAGGATCTCTACGCAAGCACCCGAGGCACGAGGTACACCTGCCTCATCAATTCGTATTGTAGTCGATATCGTTTCAATCATCGTTTTCTGTTGTCAGCTTTTGCGCCCACTTGCCATTCAGCTGTACTGTGGGGGGGGGGGTGCATCTACCGCACCGAATCGTCTTTCTACTCTTTCTTTTTTCGGCTGCCTCGCTTTGCGTTTGCTGGAATGTTTTTTTCTCATAAAAAAATAATTCTACCTGGCGCAGTAACTGCAGGAACAGTTACTGTACTGCCGCTGTAGTAGTAGTAGTAGTAGTAGTCTTCGTCGTCGTCGTAGTACTGATGCAGTACTCGCCGTACGACCGCTGTGGTACTTCCCTGCTAAGGGCGGAGGAGGGGGAAATGGGGGCAAAGAGGGGACGACTGCTCTAGAGGTGGATTGGACCTCCATCCACACTTGCAGTCGAACAAACTTTAGCCGGGTTGGTAACCGGGTGTATATGTTAACGACATTTCTGAGTTAGACTTCTCAACAAAAAAAGTACCATGGTATTAGTCGCCATAGTACTGCTGTAGTTAGTGGTCGCCGTGGTACTGCTGCAGTGTATTCTCCGTGGTACTGCTGCAGTGTATTCGCCGTAGTACTGCTGTAGTGTATTCGCCGTGGTACTGCTGCAGTGTATTCGCCGTGGTACTGCTGCGGTAGTCGCCATAGTACTGCTGTAGTTAGTGGTCGCCGTGGTACTGCTACAGTGAATTCGTCGTGGTACTGCTGCAGTAGCCGCCGTAGTATTGCTGCAGCAATAGTCGCCGTTGTACTGCTGTAGTAGTCGCCGTTGTACTGTTGTAGTAGTCGCAGCGGTACTGCTGTACTGTTGTAGTAGTCGCAGCGGTACCGCTGTACTGTTGTAGTAGTCGCTGCGGTACTGCTGTAGTAGTCGCAGCGATACTGCTGTAGTAGTCGCAGCAATACTGCTGTAGTAGTCGCCGTAGTACTTCTGCTGCTAAGCCGTAGTAGTAGTAGTCGTTGTCATCATCATCATCATCATCATGATGATGATGATGATCATGATCGCCGGTCTGCGACTGCCTAAAGCTCGGAACCTTTTGGTCGTCCCTTTCCTTGGTTGGTTTCCCTCTCTCTGGGCCCGTGGGTAGTAGGCCGGCGGGTCGCGCAGTCGGTCGGTCGGCCGCTCGATCGGCCGGTCGGTCGGTCGGTTGGTCGTTCTTTCGGTCTGGCCGGTCCTCTCCGACCTTGGCCCAGTTTATGGCGGCGGCGTGGTTGCTCTTCGTGTATTGCTGCCGCCACTGCCGCTGCTGTTGCTGTTGCTGCTGCTGACAATGATGATGATGATGATGATGTTGATGATGATGATGATGGTGCTCATGATGCTGACGATGATGTTGCTGCGGCTGCTGCTGATGATGATGATGTCTGGCGGGCCGGCCATGTCTATCTGCCGTCTATAGTGTGCGGTCTGCTGTGCAGTGCTAGCGGCCCCGCCGCTCCCTCTGCCACCATTGCCTCTACTACAGCTACAGCTATTGCTACTACATCTATGACTACTACTACTACTACTACTACGACGGCTACTACAGCTGCTGGCGCTCCGCGTGCTTACATCACGTTGTCGTCTATATAGTAGTATGGCTGACTGGCAATAGGGAGCTGGTGGTGGTGGTGGTGCTGCTGCTGCTGCTGCTGCGAGCCGAGCTGCCACCCTTCTCCACGTCTCTCCTCGTCGCCGCGGCGCCGCCGCCTGGCGACCCTTTCCCGCGCGCTCTCTGCAGTAGTAGTAGTAGTAGTAGTAAGCGGTACGGGCGGCGATGGCGGCGGCGGCGACCGCGCAATGGCCAGGTCGCCAGGCCTCCGTGCGAGTGAGCGGCTGGGCGAGCGGCAGCAGCAGCGGCGGCGGCGCCGACGGCACCACCAGTAGCAGCAGCAGCAATAGCAAGCATGCATCGCTCCTGCAGAAGTGCCTGGAGACCCGTAGCGAGCGTCACGCCGTCCGTGATTTTGCATTGCCATTATCCACCACCACTACCTCCACCACCACTATTCACTCATTACCCATCCATTCACTAGCGTTGAGACCACCACCGCCGCCACCGCCGCCGCAAGCCTTTCGGCCGGTTAACCAACCAGTCAGTCCGTCCGTCCGTCCGTCTGACAGTTAGTCAATCGGATACATAGATTGTCAATCAACCTGTCACACCCCCATAGGCCATAGTGAGGCCGTGACTGTATCCGTGCCACTGTCACTACTCAGTACAGTGAGTGAGTTAGTGCACGACGTGAAAACGACAAAAACAGCAACAAAAACAACGACAACAACAACAACAACAACGACAACGAAAGCAAAAAAGCCCAACAATTCCGAGCTCCGAGCTGGCCACTCTCCGTAACAGTGATCTGTGCGCGAGTCCGCGCGCCCACTCTTATCTGCTGTAACGCATCCCCCCCCCCCCCCCCCCCGGACGCGTTTGACGCTGTAGACAACAGACAAAACCCTCTGTACCCTCTACGCAGTCAACGGTTACAGCTGCTGTTGTTGTTGTTGTTGTTGCTGCTGCTGGATACGGCCGCATACACAAGTCTGCGTACATAAGCAGTGCAGTAGTGGTGGTACCAGTTATAGTGACAGAAGAAGTACGCAAGCCCGGCAAGTTTCTGCAAGCCAACAGCAATTGTTCAATGTCCCTCTGATCTGATTTGGAGTACCCAAGTGCACACTCGCCCAAGCTGTCACCACGTTGGACCTAAATCGTCAGCAACAGCAACAGCAGTGTCGACATTGACGTAGCCGTTGTGAATCGCACAAAGGCCAATATTTCGACTACTAGTACTCGTTCTACTAGTTCTTCCACTTGGACTATTATTACTTCTACTTCAACTTGTTTGTCTGCTGTGCTGTCGACGTGCTTTGACTGATTTCACCCGTGTCCACCCACCGATCTATCTGCCCAGCTAGGGCAAGCTCAATTCGAGGGTGGAGACGTTGTTGTCAATGTTGCCGCATTTGTGATACTTCTTCGCCTGGACTGGTAGTTATCGCCGTGCTCAGTGTCATCATTTGTATTCGCGTTGTTGTTGTTGTTGCTGTTATAATTTGTTGCTTCGGCTACGCCGAGCTCATTACTACATTGCTCTTGCTGCTGCTGCTGCTGGTTAACCAACCACCCACGACGACATCAACAGCAACAACAACAACAACAATACCACGTAGTTGACATGCAATACGCATACGCCGTAAAGCCATGGCACATCCTCTCTCTATTGTTCTACTGTTGCCGATGAATTGTTGTGGCACGGCCCAAGTTGTTCTGCTGCACCAACACGTGTGAGCGGGGCTTCTTTCTGGATTAACTGCTAACTGTGCCCCACACTGGTTATTCCAGCCCCCAGCTCGGACACTCACGCACTTAACGCGTGTGCTGCGGAGACCCCTGGCCTAACGAGCCCGTAGACGAACCCGCTAGGTGAACCCCCCCCCCCCCCCGCGCTCTCGGTAGCGCTAGGAGGTGAAGCCGACGACAAGAACTCGCTCGACGATACGAGACGAAACGCCAGTGTCCACATGGCGTCTGTCCAGCCACAGATGTGGCGGTGGTGATGAGCGACTTCGACGATGTCTTGTATCTACGCGCCCGTCGTTCCGATTGTGGATTACCCGTACGGCTGAGAAGAATGCTCTTTCTGTTGTCGTTGTTATCGTCGTCGTCGTCGTCATCACCTTTGTTAGTGTTGTTGTTGTCGTCGTCGCCGTTGTCGTCGTCGTTGTTGTCATTGTCTTCATCGCCATCACCATCGTCACCATCGTTTTCATCATCATCATCATCATCATCGTCGTCGTCGTCATTATTGTTGTTGTTGTTGCTGATGGCAAGCAAGTGGCAGGTGACTCCTCGGTTCATCATCAATTTCATTAGCCCAGCATTGACCACCACACCCATGACGAAGCCTGCCAGCAACAGCAACGCCGCCAATACAAGAACGATACCACCAACAGCAGCAGCAACAACAACAACAACAAGAAAAACTACTATTACAACTACTGCTACCGCGACTATACCAACGCCTCCCCATACATAGTACGACCTTCTGCTCCTCCTCGCCCCCCTCTTCTGACCAACGGCAAAGAGTTCAAAGCACGACGTGACGCTCTGTTTGCTACGGCGGCCGACAATTGTACCTGATTTTGATGTTGCAAGTTTGGCGTGACCCGAATCGACGACGACTACAACCAACACCGCTCGATCATTATTCGTTCAGTCAGTCGTCAATCACCATCACCATTATCGCTTCGTCTTACTCATCGTTATTAGCGTCATCATCATCATCATCATCATCGTCGTCGTCGATGGATTGATTGTCGATAGATTAATAGGTCGATCTAACAATCAATCCATTATCGAAACAAGCCGCTTTCGAGAGAGAGAGAGAGAGAGAGAGGGAGAGCGAAATTGAAGGAGACCGAACGGAAAGACAGTCTGTGTATCATTTAGACGTCTTTCTTGTTGAAGTCGCCATCTCCTCTCGTCGTCATCGTCAGTTACCTCGAAAACTGATTGATAATATGACAGCGGTAATCATGATGATAAGGATGAAGTCAATCATGCCGATTGGGATAATGATGATGGTGACAGTGACATGTTAATGACGAGTCGTTAATGAATCGTCTATACACGAATGCGATACGCTCCGATCTAGCCTTATACACCTCAACGTTTACCTGATCAACGTGTTCGACTTGGACGCAGAAGCAACAACCGTGTCGCCACCGACTGTGCGCGATCACAGTGTTGTTCCTGTTGCTGCTGCTGTTGTTGTAATTGTTGTTGTGGTTCCTGTTGTTCTAACAGCAGCGACTGTTGCTGTTGTTTGTAGTGATCAAGTTTTTTGCCGTTGTTGTTGTTGTTGCTGTTGTTGCTGCAACGGCTGCAGTTGTTGTTGTTGTCGTAGTTGTTCAAGTGTCGTTGTTGTTTTATTATTGTTGATGTTGTTGCCGCCGCCGCTGCTGCCGCCGCGCGGTGTCTGCTGTAGTTAGTTGGTCGCGTATGTGTCAGTATGCGAATTACAAACGAAACAACAACAACAACAACAACAACAACAAAAACGTGACGATTGTGACAACCGGCCCTCAGTTAAAGCCCATTTGGATTACGTGAACTTTTAGCGTGTGTTTGTGTGTGTGTGTGTGTGTGTGGTACAGCCTATTTGTCGGTCTCCGCGCATCACCACCACCGCCGTGGCGGTAATCTGTAGTGGTGACCCGACCATCACCACTCTCCATTCATCGTCGCATTGTCGTTGGCGTGGACTTTTTTTTCGTTCACCGTAGTTCGTCGTGTAGTAGTGGTTGTCGTTGTCGTCGTCGTCGTCGTCGTCGTAGTCGTAGTACAAGTTGTAGAACACGGTGTGGCAGTGGCAGCAGAAGAATCCTACGACCTTATTGTTGTGGTTTGTGGTGATTACATTGTCACATCTTCGTCATTGTCGTTATCGCAGCAGCCGCCTCCGCTGCTGCCGCCGCCGCCGCCGCTGGCTCTGTGCCGTATATACGTACGACATACGGTCGTAGTCGAATCAGTCGAATCGACGGCTACGTTTTGCCCCTCCGACGGACCGACCGACCGGCTACACAAGTAGCCCCGTGTGTCTTCTTCTTCTCCTGCCGATCTTTAGTCTATAGAGTCTCTCCTCTATCGGAGTGTGCCGTGTCGTGCCGTGCCGCTCGAGTGTGCCGACTCGATACAATACATTCAACGTGTCTGCCCAACACCAACAACAATCTACCTCTATTCACACCACAACCGCTCCCCCCCCCCCCCCCCCCCCCACCCCACACCAGCCGTCACACCACAACCGCCCCCCGCGCCCCCCCCCCGCGCCCCCCACACACAAGCTACGCACCGCTTAAACAGCGCGCGCTTCTCCGTGTGCGTGCTCCGTGCCCCGTCACAATTGCTTCGGCGGCTCTGGACTATCCGCCGCTAGTTGCGGATCGCTCAGTGATCGCTGCCCCCGTCGCCAGCAGCAGCAGCGCTAGCAGCTGTTGCAGTAGCAGCAGCTGCAGCAGCAGCAACATCAGCAGCAGCTGCAGCAACATCAGCAGCAGCTGCAACAGCAACATCAGCAGCAGCAGCAGCACGATGGCGTCATTCATGGATAATTTCTACTTTCCCACAGGGCCGAACCAGTACAACAGCGGCGGCGGCGCGGACACGTACCAGCCGCCGGTCAACGTGATGGCGGTCAGCGGGGTCGCCGCCGGCGTGACCGGCGTGTCGGTGGCGCCACCTAGCGCCGTGGTTGGCGGCGGCGGAGGCGTCGGAGGCGTCGGAGGACACGGCAGTAATGCGTCGTCGCTCGAGCTGGCCGTCATCTCGCCGGCCAACTCGGCGGGCCTCGTCAGCTCGGCCGACTCGAAGGAGGGCATCGAGGAGCTGTGCCCGGTCTGCGGCGACAAGGTCTCGGGCTACCACTATGGCCTGCTGACGTGCGAGTCCTGCAAGGGCTTCTTTAAGAGGACGGTGCAGAACAAGAAGGTCTACACATGCGTGGCTGACAGATCGTGTCACATCGACAAGTCGCAGAGGAAACGATGTCCTTTCTGCCGCTTCCAGAAGTGCCTCGACGTCGGGATGAAACTCGAAGGTGAGTGCCATATTGCAGACGATTGATTGCCTTTCTTGTTTTTGTTCGTTGTTGTTGTTAATGTGTTTGTTGTTGTTGTTGTTAATGTGTCTGTTGTTGTTGTTGTTGTTGTTGTTTTGGTTGCTGCCATCATTGTAGCAGTAGCAATCGTCTTCTACTAGCTCGACTCGTCTAGCTACTCGAGCTAATTAGACTGTAATCTAAGATTTGCCGGGCCGACCATGAAGAGTTTCGTATGTACGTCTACTATTACCACGACGATGATTTACTAAAAAAGGTCACAACTGCTGTTACCACTACGACTACTACTACTACTATTAATACTACAGCGTAGAATGAAAGATATCATTCTCTCGTGACGGGACAGAATCCGGGATCACTACCGGCTACTATAGAAGTCACAATAAATATAGTAACTACCATCATCATTGGCTTGTATCATACGAACACCAACCGTACGAGAGCAACAACCCCGAGTACAGCTACCGATCTTTGTCAGTACCTCGGAGGTCACTGCCACTGTCTGTCTGAAAACGCCTTGGTCTCGTCTCTTTAGCATTGAATCAAAGGGGAGCAGATAGATACAGGACACTGTAGAGGTAGTAGTGATCTGAGTGGGCGCTGTCCAGGCTATCGCTTTGGCCGGGCCACCAAAACACCACAGACTGTCAGCCTGTGAGCGCCATGGCCACGAGATGCAGTGTCGTGAGTGAGCTTCGCACCACGACTTCGCGCGCGCGACACTCCTCCCCCCCCCCCCTCTGACAACTTCTTTCTTGCGTTGACTTGTTCTTGCACATTTAAGCGGTGTGTGCCTTCTCAGTGCCTGCGCGCGCTCTCTTTCTCTCTCTCTCTCACTCTCTCTATTTATCTGTATATCTATCTCTCGTTGTATTCCCTGACATTCGGCAATCTCTCTGGAAGACAGCCAACCCAGTTGGGATCGATGCTCAGCGGGCCATACACATAGGGGGTGTGTGTGTAGTACACATCATACACTACACCAATAGACCCACCGATAGAGTCGACAACGACCGCCTGTGATGGCAGAGGCGGCGGCGTCAGCAGCAGCAACAACAACAACAACAGCGGCAGAGGCGGCTTCGGGTACGACGTTTTCGTTTCGTGAAGACCCAAGCGTGATTTGTTCGGCGACTTTGCGCTCCGCGCTGGCTCCCTGGCGACTTCGTTCGCGACTGTTTAACGAATATGCATTCAATGGAATCATAGGACGTCGTCTTTTCTTACGCCTTACCTCGCCAGACGTTACTGCGCACCGACAACAGATCTCTACGCGCAAATTTCTTATATATATATATATATATATGTATATATATTAACACCCGAGCTCAGTGAAGGTTGTATATCATTAATACACCCGGGCTGCGTAAAGGTTATATATATATATATATATATATATATATATAAATGTGAAACTGTAAAACATGTTAATCAAGAGATGCACTTTAGGTAGGCGGGCTACGGTGGTGTATGTGTGTGGTAAAATCTGTGACGTTCATCTGCAGGGTTCATGTCGAGCGACCTGCCGCTTCCATCTGATTGCCGACAACACTTGTTGTTGTTGTTGTTGAAATGTATGGCGCTCGTTTAATAGCTCGCCAGCCGCAGTTCTCCTACATGTTCGGACGGCGTGGCCTTAGTTGCACGACGCAGGTTAACAGCTGTGGCACTCTGTACACACACACATATATATATATATATATATATATATATATATATATATAAAAATACATATATTTATATACATATATATATATATATATATATTGACTTGTGCGGTAGCGGACGAACGCCGTCGCTGCTGCCACTGTTGCTGTTGCTGCAGCTACTGTAACGACTACGCACGCCGTATGCCGGGGATGTTGCAATGGTGGCGGACTGCACCAGGTGTTCTTGTCGTTGGCGGCAACCAAGTTCTTTCTGCGTTTACCGTTGCCTATCTGTCTGTCTGTCTATTTTTCTATTTGTCTGTCCGTCTGTCTGTTTGTCTTCTCTTCGGACGATTGGTACGAGCAACTGGCGGCTGCCGTCGTCGTTGTCGTCGTCGTCGCCACTACCAGACTCTTTTTCGTTGGCTGACCGACCGGCAGTGCGCAGTGTCTACATCGTCAGCAACAATTCAACGCTCTAATGCCAATCAATAATACACTGTGTTGTATCATCATCCTGCTGCACCACCGCATCGCAACCACACGACCACTAACGCTGTCGCAATCAACGACCGTCGGCCAAAAAGTCTCCTCACAGTAGTACTACAGCGTTCACCCATGCACTACATACGTCTGCATTACGTGTCTGCAGTTGCATTGTTTTTGTTGCTGTTGTTCCTACTATTGTTTTTGTCTTCGTTATTGTTGTTGTTGTTACTGCTTTTGTTGTTGTTGTTGTTGCTGCTTTTGTTGTTGTTGTTGTTGTTGTTGTTGTTGCTGTTTTTTTGTTGTTGTGGTTATCGTTGTGGTGTCCACACACTAGTTGCATTACGGCTTGTGTACATTAGAAGGTCATCGATACGAAGCATAGCCCGGCAGCTACTTAATAATACTTAGGTGACACTTATAGTATTATGTTTATTACATTTGTATTATATATCGTATTGAATCAATAGTATAATAACTAAATAATAATAATAATAATAATAATAACATTAATATGGCATCAATAATAATTAATAATAACTCCTTGTTAAAATTATTACTACTACTATCATTATTTGCACCCATCATAATCATCATTATCATTTGGATTCTTATTCAGTTGCATACTATGCATGCAGTATTTGCAGTAATGAATTAGTAATTGGTTACTGTATACACGACGTGGTATGTGAACGATTGTAGTGTCGTTGCGACCAGCTTTCCATCTGTGCCGTAGTGCACTTGCTATTTCATAACACTCGTGCAGCCTTGTGCAGACTAGATAAAGAGGTACTGCCAGTCAAAGTACTGCAAGAAAGACGACACTGGGGCATTGCTGGCGTGCCAATGCCGACCCAGCTACAATCGTTTACTGTGGGGCGGCAAAAAGGCTCGGTTCCTTTAGGGAGCAAGACACACATTCGTTCACAATTCAAGTTTTCACCATCACCTCATTTTTCTTCATAGTCGATTACAAGCTGATGGCATACCCTTCCCCCCTATCTTCCACCCTCCTGTAGCAAAAGTATTTTTCGGGCTAGCTTTCAGCCAACATTTGACGACTACGGAACAGCTCTCGTATTGCTTCGTAACGGACGGACCCCAATAAGAACAAATGTGCAACGGTGAGGCTCGAACCCGCTGCTGCACCCTTGTGTCTCCTCCAGCCGTAGGGCGCAGGCGAATTCAGCACGCCACCGAACTCGGTTCATCTGGTGCGCGGAGGCGACGGAAGACTCATTATACAAGGTCAACCGGGTCCAATCCAATAGGCACGTGAGCACCTGGGGTAGGCGGATAGGATGGTCAGAGGCATGTATCATAGCTAAAGACTGCAAGAAATACTGCAGGCTTTTCTTCTTCTTCAAACTCGTCTACCACAGTGGACAGCGTGTGGTACAGCAGTCAGTGGTAGTAGTAGTATCGTGGTTAGTCGGGGAGTGGTGGCAGTACCGATTAACGAAGCAATGATGAGTGGTGACTATGAGTCGACACTCGGCGCTCGGTCACTCGTTGTGCGATCTGGGGGTAGAAAAACGGTAAATGGCCATGCATGCAAGGCTGGCGGCTAACAACGCGCCGCTGCTTTCATCGAGGGATGCGATATCTGATCCGATCCAATCGATCCTGTCGATCCTCAATGATCGACGAGCAGCTAGAGCAGATATTATGGCGAATAGTCGCCGTGGTAATAGTAGTAGAAGAAGTAGTAGTAGTAGTAATAGTTAAATAGTGGCTGACTGGTTTATGCGGAACTCGGCGTCTTGGACGCGACCCTGTCAGTCGCGCCATAGGCGAGACAGCGAGAGCGAGAGAGATAGAGAGAACATTTCGGCGTAGAAAATACGACTTAATGGCGCTTGATTCGACCGTTGTGCCACTGCCGAATTGTTCAGGCCGCTGGAAGCAGGTCTAGCTTTAGCCACACCACTCGACTTCTGGTCCTGCAAACGACTCAGGTCCTCCAGAACCATAGAATAGATAATAGGCTCCGCTCCGCCCAGGCTCTCCGTTTTCATAGGCTTTTATTAGCCCCGTTAGTGGGCTGCGTTCAGCTGTTGACATCTAACGATATGGGATGTTTATGTAACTGTTGGGACTGGCCGATCTCGAAGTAATAATCATTGTAATATCGACTTCAAACAAGTAGGCCCTAACTAACTGCCTAACTCGTAAGCTCATCGTACACCCCTAGGAAACTAGAAACTGGTTCAACGGGACAAGCTTTTACTGCTCGTTAATTTCGTACATGGCATCGTATGACAGATTTCTTCGCCCCCTTTTGTTATACCTCATGTTTCGAGTCTAGATAACCTGTTACTTCCGGCCTATGTACAGTGCCTCCCATGTGACACGTTAGGGAAGCTAAGTCAATATCGTGGACGTGGTCCAGGAGCGACTGGACGCACTTGGGACTTAGAACACATACAATTGGTTGGCCTTGTCTATGGACGCTCTAGCTTGGGTTCTTTTCCCGCCTCGTTTTGCTCGAGAGTGATCCGTTCAATGGCGATCACCCTTATGGCGCGCTCAATCTCAAGTCACTAAGGGAATGCGCCTGTTTTTAGTACGACATACTTTTTTGTTTTTGCTAGCCAGCTAGACGGCGCGTAGCTTTCATGTGATGTATTCCTGCAACAAAGGACAGGACCGAGATGCTTCAAATGAGGCAATTGAGTGTAATAAGGTCATTAAACAAACCACTTAAGTATATTTGGTGTCGTCAGTCTGATAGTTTCTTTGTCCTGGGGGGCAGTCGGCTTTAGGGCCTTAGCACGGCCTGGCTAACCGTTATCCGGAGGGATGTCGACGTTAGGGCATATAAATGGACGATAGGACACCATGATGCTTGTTCCTGCAATTGCAATCGTGTTGTTCGGTTGACGCTATTATAGTAATTAGTATTATTGTTGTATTGTGGGAGTATCACTACTTGTAAAGGCTTTGGTTTGTCTGCTGTAGCGTCCCTCAGGGGCAGCCGCCGGGGACAGTTGGCTCTCGCCAACGGTGTGGCAAGCCCGCATTCGATGCCATATATCTGCTAGATAAACATCGACAACGTTCTATTTTTGAGCCTGCTTAAACTAGTAGGCTTTTTGTTTTATCATATATATATATATATATATATATATACATATATATATATATATATATATATATTGCTGTTGTGTGTATATATATACCACTAATATACACCGCGGGCAACCTGAAAAGGAGCAGTTAATTGTAACAACGAAAGAAACTAAACTAATTATGATGGTACTGGAGCTGGCACAATGATAATCATAACAAACAATAATGTAATATAGAAACAGACATGAACCGAATTGTTGAAACTAAATAGCACGATTTGTTTACCACCGAGCAGGGCCAACGAGGGCCCGCAGGCAACAGTGGGTGTGGTGCCCACTAAAGTCCCTACAGAGGGCTTTGTCGCGTTTTTGGCAAAGCCACCATTGCCGACTCGTTGCTGTTGTTGTTGTTGTTGTTGTTGTTGTTGTTGTTGTTTTTAATTGTAATCAAGCTTTACGGTAAGAGGAGAAGCGAACACGTTGCGAAAAAAAATTGTTTATATATATATATATATATATATATATATATATAGACGGATCCTAGCGTCGCGATGAGTTCACCTATTGCACACACACACTTTCTAGCCCTGAAGGTGATTTCTGCTCGGCAGCCGGCGTTTTTCCGTTCAACCACGATACAAATATTCGGCTGCCAATAAACAATGTCAATAAATATCCTTCTTTGACTGCACCTGTGCAGAGGAAGTATTAGATCAATGTGTGCCGTGTGTCTCTATCTTTACGATGATTTGCATGTTTAGTAACGTTATTTTGGCAGTCGAATGTTGCTATCGCGGCCCGTTCGGTGCGTTCGAATTTCGTAAGCGATCCTTTTAATTGCATACGATAACTGGCTTGGTGGGCGACCACGACTACAGACTTGATATACTTATGCACATTGATAACAGTAGTAGCATTAGCAACAAGTAGCAGTAACAGAACAACAATATTAACAACAACAACTTCAGCAACAATAACAACAACAACAACAACTTCAGCAATAACAACAACAACAACAACAAAAGTAGCACCAACTACGACAACAACACAACGAGAGCAACTAAACCAAACAGAAAATAACCATACGAATGAAATCAGCGTTCAGGTACTCAATCACATTGCGTGCAAGCCAGGCCAGTCAGGATCATCACCACCATCATCATCATCATTGCATTCACAGATGTTATATCTGCTGATTGTTGTAATCGTCGCAATAGTAATACGAGTCTTGTTGTTGTTGTTGTTGAAGCTGCTATACCCTTTGCATTGTTGTGGAAAGCACATTGATTGTTGCTAGTCATCTCCCGCTGCTGCTGCTGCTGTTTATTTTAAGCTGTCTACACCTGAGCCCTTATGACTGTCCAGTTGGTACGTAGACTTACGCACTGTCTCACGCCGCCTTGAGCTCACTGACAAAGCAGGTACGCGCGGAGCAGCCCGAATCGCATTGGCGACAGCAGGGAGATGCCCACAATCGTAGAGACCGTTTACTCCACGCATAAGTACTTCAATGATTGGCCGAAGCGAAGATTTGACAACCGGCTGGTTGTCTGTGTGGAACAGATAGAGACCAAGGAGGAGACGTAAATTCGACACGAATTCACACGTTTCCCATTGACAGCTAGGGCGTACCGCTGAACAGCACTAATTTGCTCCATAATTTAGGTCGCTGTATATACTGATTGCCTAAGTTTAGGACTCATATATGTATATATATATATATTTATATCGTAAACCTTTTGTGGTGTCTCATTTATCCACAGTTCGACTCTTGAGGTTAGCGACCTTACAGTTATTACTGCAGGTGTTGCGATCTGTTTACCAATATATATATATATATATATATATATATTACACAATCACAAAACGCAAAATGCACTAGAAGGATATTATTTTTGTCAGTTTATGTACACGTTCGATATTAAACAGCGTTGCTACCCAATCTAGAAATGCATCTGCAGTCAACACGAAGCCCGGAGTTCCTGTCTGTGTCTATTTGACAAATTTAGAGAAAACAAATGCCATTGCTGACAACTGAATTGTCGTCGCGCTAGAGCATCGTAGCAACGTCGTTCTATGGCGAATGGTTAATAGGAACATTCGCTGCGACAATCATTACGTTCAATTTGTTTGGTACATTCTCGGTTTGTACAGAGTCGTGTGTTGGGAACCTGTCCAAGGAAAATAACGATACCGGACTTTAAAACTGCATTGCATCTTACGTGTAAGATGCTTATTTAGACTCGACTTATTACTTAGCCTAGTGTCTAGAAGTTTTGCTAGTCTTAACTGTTGTATCGTTTGTTTGCTTTGTAAGTCAAAAGTGATCACGCTCTCACTAGCGCTAAAAAGATTCACGTCGCTCACTCTCGCTAGGAAAGGCGTTTTAGTATACGAAGCGCTATAGGTGCATCTTTCCCCGCCAATTTTGTGACAAGAATCAAATTGCTAAGCTGCACATGCGATCACCGCTAGCCGGCGACAGGCGACGCTCCGCATGCTGTTGTTGTTGTTGTTGCTGTTGTTGTTGTTGCTGTTGTTGTTGTTGTTGTTGCTATTGCTGCCGCCCTTGCTGTCTCTACCAAGGACCACGTTTATGTAGTTGTTGTTGTTGTAGATGACGATAATGTTGTTTTTATTGTTGTTGTTGCTGCTGCTGCTGCTGCTGTTGTGCACGTATTCCTTGTTGTTGTTGTTGTTGTTGATCATGATGATGATGATGATCACAATGATGATGTTGTTATCAGCGTAATTGCTCCATTGTCATTAGTAGCGCTGTTGTTGTTGTTGCTGTTGATGACGATGATGGCAATGTTGATAATGGTGCTGTTTTTATTGTTACTGTTGTTACTGTCGCCGTTGTTGCTATTGCTGCTGCTGCTGCTGTTGCTGCCGTTGTTGCTGTTGTTGTTGTTGCTGCTGCTGCTGTTGCTGTTGTTGTTGTTGGTGCGGGGCAATGATGCCGTGAGCTGTGGGAGATCTTTTCTCATCGGTCGTTGGTGTCGGCGCGGGCGCCGGCGTGTCTATGGTAACAGCAGCAGCAGCCGCCCCTTTGCCCAGACCAGCAACGATCTAACAACAACCATGAGCAGCTACGTGCTGGCTCCTCCATTGCTGTTGCGATTGCCACTGTTGCTGCTGCTGCTGCTGCTGTTGTTTCCATCGTCGTCGTCGTCGTCGCTGTTGTCGTCTTTGCTGCTGCTGCTGTTGTTGTTGTTGTTATTCCACGAGCGTTGTGCTGGTGTTAGCTGGTCGGATCGGGGGGGAGGAGGGAAGAAGAGGAGGGTGGTGGTGGTGGTGGTGGTGGGGCATCGTCGGAATTGGCGGGCGCCGGACAAGTCATCGTCGTCAACGCCAGACGCAGCGTTGCCGCTGCTGTTGAAGACACCATCTCTCCCTCTCCCTCTCTCTCCCTATCGCTCTCTCTCTATGTATTTTCCTTCTCTTTCTCACTCTCATACACCCTCCCGCTAGATCTGATAGAGAGAGAGAAGGTGGGTGATCGTGGCATGGCATCGCGGCACTGGCATTGTTGTTGTTGTTGTTGTCGCTGTTGGCACTGCTAGCTGACGACGACGACGACGACAGCAACAACAACAACGACAATGACGACGAAAGGCGGATGAGAAGGATAAGGAAAACAACTACAAGGAGGAGGAGGAGGTGGAGGAGCAGAACAAGGCAAGGAGGAAGAGGAGAAGGAAGACGACAATGTCGGCGGCAAACACAAACGGTTAGCGAGACGTGAACGATGCTGCGAGAGCAGCGCTGCTGCTGCCGATGCTGTGACGTCAAGGCGGCGACGGCGGCTGTGGCCACAGCAGTGGCTAAATGGATGGATGGATGGTTGCCCGCCCGACCGCCCGCCTGCCTGTCTGGTTGGCGGGCGTCAGCCGAACGGGCGGCAAACGCAATGCGCGTTGCATTACTACTACTATTATTATTACTACTATTACTACTACTACTACAACTACTGCGCCGGTTACTATAGACGCCTGTTGTTGTTGTGCTTGTTGCTGCTGCTGCTGCTGCAGCTAAACAATCATTTAAGTACACAACGACGCGCACATTCATACACGCACTCACATACATATAGACATACGAACATACATACAAACATGCATGCATATTTACATACATAAGCCAACCGAAAAGAAAGAAGAAACAAACTAGCAAACAAACAAACACAGCCACCAAAACAGACATCATGACACACACATACACACATGCACACACTGACACGTAACAACATAGCAACACAAACACAATACATACACACGCACAAACTAACTAACAAAGAATAACAATCAAATGTGTGAGCACATGCTCACAATCCGACACGTATCCACGCATCCTACACTCGTCGAGCCATCTAAACCCACTCACCCCCAACCCCCGCCATTCCTCTCAAGAACCCTCCCTCTACCCTAGCTTCCGTCCAAACAAGCTTACACACCAACTACTCGTTTACAAACACACACACAAATAGTAAACACCTACGACGACGACGATGAACAAACTACTCACTGGTCACTTTATAATTGGGTTGGGGGATGGAGGGATTGTGCTGCTGCTGCTTCTGATCGTGACAGTGGTCGTGGCAAGAATGCAGGTGGTGGCCTATGCAGGGCCGTTCCTGTTGTTGGTGTTGGTGTTGTTGTGGTGGTCGTAAATATGGCGGTGGTAATAGAGCTGTCGCTCGAATAACGCCGACAATGATCATCACCACTAGAATAGTCCAACGACCACAACAATAACAACAACAACTACAACAGCTGCTTTTCTCCTGCTGTTGTTGCTATTGTTGTTGTTGTTATTGTTGTGTTGTGTCGTTGTTACTGTAACAACACAACGCCAACCACGTGATACCAGAGACAATACATGAGCGACGCCAACATGATCATGAGCAGCATCTCCATTCTTCATCCACCACGACCACCAGCACCAGCACCATCATCCTCATCATCATCACAATACTCATCAGCATCTTCATCCCTCATCAGTCATAACCCTCCCCCGCCCCCCCCCCACCCGCCCGTGATCCTCATCATGAATCGTCATCATCAAAGTCATC
Organism: Dermanyssus gallinae; assembly: GCA_003439945.1. NCBI lineage: Eukaryota > Metazoa > Arthropoda > Arachnida > Mesostigmata > Dermanyssidae > Dermanyssus > Dermanyssus gallinae. Next base: position 403,962 of record QVRM01003835.1, on the reverse strand, counting down.
GTTAGCATCCGCATCATAATCATCATCATCATCACGGTGGTATTCGTATCCATCCAGCAGTGGGCTGGTTTCTTTTTCGTTAGCTGCTTGACTGTTGGAATGGACTGTATGTATGTCCGTTAGTATGCACTATGTATGTGTACAGTAGTGATTGACTGCCTAACTGTCCCTCTGTCTGTATGTCTGTCTGTCGCTGACATTCAGGATCGAATAATAAACGTCGTTGGGCCCGTCTGGCGGAAACAAGAAGCCAGCCCTCCGTCGTTCTCTCGCTGCTGCTTCTGCGGCGGCGGCATAGAAAGCGACAAAGAGAGAGAGGGAGAGAGAGAGAGAGATAGGAAGGATAACTCTATAAACACAACAAGAACAACAACAACAACAACAAACAGCCTGTTCACAAGCAATTGCTGCAGACAGTCAGACAGATTAACAGTTGGCCAGCCGCTCGGGGGTGGGCTGCTGCGGGGGGTTGTTGAGGGGGCTGTTGCTGCTGCTGTACGGCGTGACTGACGTGACTGACTGATTGGTGTGTACTGCGCTCCACCATCCGTCGCGTGTTCACGTTAGCTACCCCATTCTGGCTTAGCTGGCTTAGCTGGCCGTGAATTGTACAGCATTAGTTGCCGCCGGTTGTTCCTATGCCCCTGCCAACACTATTACGACAGCTATTACGACGTACACGACTACTATTAATAGTAGTAATCATCATTATCATTATTATTGTTTGTGTTATAGTAATAATATAGTAATAATACTGTTACTGTTAGAACTATTTTGATCGGAACTACTCTCGTTTCACATTGCTTATACTATTACTTTTTTTGTTAATTACTGCTACTACTACTGCTACTACTAGTAGTGACACTAACACTCGCAATTTAGAAAAGATTTGCAGAATTTGAGTAGAAGGGGTACATTCAGTGAGCCTACGGTTTTCATTCTTTGAGTCTGCATTTTTTGAGTGCAAGGTTTGCATTCACTAAGCCAAAGGTTTGCGTGCTTTGAGCCTAAGGCTTGCAGGACTCAAGTTATGATAATTAAATCGATAAATACTACTAGGAATATAACTGCTGTTGGAACTGCAGTCCGGTGAAATGGTAAGTAACATCGCGTCTGGCTACTTACCGCGACCGGCGGGGTACCAGAACGCATCACAACAAATAGAAGCCGGAACAGCCGTGGCCGGACAGGGGTCCTATGTGAGCGCAGTCAGTTCCGCCGGATAAAGTGCGTACGTTGAAGACTCTCTCGAAGTGCCTCATTTACCGTCCACGGAATTGCTCATCATGGAAGCTATCAGCCTCTTCATCATCATCATCATCATCATCATTATTATTATTGTCGTCGTCATCGTCGTCGTCGATGTTCTTACCCTTGTCGGCACTGCCATGGATAACCTTCATTGTCGCCAGCTGAGAGGAAAGGCACCCGTTTTCCTTTTTCGTTTCCTTGCGGTGTTGTGCTCTTGAAAGCGAGCGGCATGAAATTGCACACCGGGGGCACGGTGCACAACCGGCCGTGACCATGGACATCCGAGGACGCCAGACATCGACGGGTAGGAAATTTTGTCAAACAAAATAATAAAAGAAGGTCTATCTGGCAGTGGCTCGAAACGCTCACGACGAAACGAAACGAAAACGAGGCTAGAATCGAAACGAAAGACGCGGTCACGAAATCAATAGCAAGTATTCTTCAGCGCAGTTCCAAAGGTGGTAGCGGCACAACAGCAGTAGTCTTAGCAACAAATATAGCAAAAACAACAACAACAACAGCAACGACGACGACGACAACAGCTGCCAAGAGTACAGCGTAAACGACGACAGTGCAGCAACAATCAAAGTAGCCACTAGCGATTATTGTTATACACAATGTAATTATAATTTAATATGTATTTTATTATTGTTATTATTATTATTATTATTATTATTATTATTATTATTATTATTATTATTATTATTATTATTATTATTATTATTATTATTATTATTATTATTATTATTATTATTATTATTATTATTATTATTATTATTATTATTATTATTATTTATATTATTATTATTCGTATTATTGCTTATTATTTAGTGTTCTTAGTACTATTACAATTATTGTTAGTGCTGTAGGCTTTCGGACGCACTAACGGCGACAACGAAAGCTCTAACGACACAAAGCCGGCGACACGTTAAGCTAGTCTGATGACGTCAGACGTCTGCTTTGCCGCTGACGCTGCTGCTACTATCTGTTGTTGTTGTTGTTGTTGTTGTTGATGATGATGATGACAGATAGTGATGGTGATGATGGTGATGATGATGACGATGAGATATAATGATGATGACTTTTTGCCTCTAGCAGTGTTTTTGTTGTTGCTGTTGTTGTCGCCGTGGTCGTCGCTGAAGTTGTCTATTGTGTGTTGCTTTATTGTGCCTGTATGAACGCGGGTGTGAGAGCGTGTCTGAGTGTGGCACGTTGTCACGCTTACGCCTCGCTGACGCCCCACAGTCTGCGGCTCGAACGTCGGCGGCGGCGGCAGCGGCGGCGTCGCCGACGTCCTGGTCGTGGTGGTGATGGTTGTGGTCTGTCTGTCTGGCTGCCCGTGTATCTGTCTATCTGCCTGTCGCATTTCATTCCGCTAGTGTAGGGGGGGAAGGGGGAAGGGGGAGAGGGGACGCCGGGGGAGGTTGTCGCAATGCAACACAACGTAACTACGTGCTGCTGCTGATGCTGATGCTGATGCTGCTGCTGCTGCAACAGAGATGATGAATGCTTGTCCATTCTTCTCCTATCTCCTGCCGCTTTCTCTCTCTCTCTCGCTCGCTCGCTCTCTCCCGCGAGCGCCTTTCGTGGGGAGGTGGTTCTTCTATTGTGTTTGCTATAATAGTAGAGCCTCTTCTCACCATATGTCTTTCCATCTATCTGTCCGTCTGTCTGTCCGTCTGTCTGTCTGCCTGTCTGTCTGATGGTCGATTGATCTGTATGTCCGTCTGTCTGTCCGTCTGTTTGTCTGTTGATCTGCCTGGTCGTGGCCGTGGCTGCGTGTCAACAGCGTGCGAAATGAAACTGCCGCTGCCGCCGTCGCTGCCTACTTTGCCCGTTGATGTCGCAATACTCAATCTAGCTATTACTGCTGTTGTTGTTGTAGTTGTTGTTGTTGTTGTAGTTTCTGCTGCTATGACAGCTTCAGCTTTGAAGCTACTAAAACTGCTGCTGCTGCAGCTGCTAACGCAAAGGCTACTAACTAGTGCTACTGACGTGTGTAACTTCTTCTGCTACCATTCCTGCAACGAGGATTGCCTGCCTGCTACTACATACAGTACAGAACATAGTGAACATAGGCTAGGAACGACGATAACTAGCGGCAGCGAACTACGGCGTCATCGTCGATGTCGGCTCCTCCAGAAGCAGCAGCACCAGGCACTAGTGTGCAGAGGTGCTCCTAGTAGTAGTAGTCGTAGTATTTCGATGGAAATCGTCCTAAACATATATTCAATTAAAAACAGAGTAACAGTAGTAGTTATTGTTGTAGTTGTTGTTGTTGTTGTAGTTGTAGTAGAATCAGCAGCAGCAACAGCAACATCAGCATCAGTAGCAGCGAAACACTGTAGGTAGTAATTGTCGTCGTCGTCGTCGTAGTAGCAACAGTAATGGTTAGTTTGTGGCCGGCTAGTACAGAGCGTTGTCGTTATTGTTGTTGCGTGCGTGAGTGAGTGAGTGGGTGAGTGAGTAAGGGGGCAATGGTGGGAGAAGGGGAAGGGGAGGGGGGAGCCAGTCAGTCAGTCAGTCAGCCACCCTATCGGGCGCCCATTGCCCGGACGACGACGACGACAACAACGTCGACGGTGCCCGCGGTGGCGGCGGCGGCGGCGATTGCTGCAACAGCAGGGACATCCGCCGCGCGCCATCACTATGTCATGGATAAAGGGAGGCCGGGGGGCGGGGGGGAAAGGGAAAGAGGGAAAAGACAAAGAGAGAGAGGGGGGGCATCAGGCCAGTTGCACCTGCTGCCGCTTGTGTCGGTGCTGTCGTTGCTCTTGTTGTTGCCGGTCGGCTGTCTGTTGTGGCTGTCTTAACAACAACAACGACGACGACAACAACAACGACGACGACGACGTAACGCGGCATCGTCGCCGCCATTGCCGCCGCTGCTGCTGCTGCTGCATGTTGCGCGGAACGTCGAGCGACGACCTCTCCTCACTCAGCCATTCACTGCACAAACGCAGCAGCCACCAGCCAGCCAGCCAGCGACGACCCAAGAGCAGCCCGCGAGGATGAGAGAGAAAAAGATATATATATATATATATATATATGTGTGTATATATATTGAGAGAGAGAGAGAAAGCAAGAGAGTGAAAAGAGACAAGTTAGCAAGCAACCAAGTCGGACCTGCCAAATGAACGCTGACTCTGGGATGCTGCTGCTGCTCCTGCTGGTGGTGGTGGTGGTGGTGGTTGGCGTTGCAGGGCGGCTGGTTGGTGTTGTTGCTTCGTTTAGCTCGCTTTCTCCTGTTTTTTCTTTACAGCTAGTCCCTTTTGCCACTCCGCCCCTCCCCCCTTTACCCCACCACTCCCCACCCCCTCACCTCCTGCCCCTGGTCAGGCGGTGATTCGATGTGTTTTTTTTTGTCTATCTGTCTGTTTGTCCACCTGTCTGTCTGTTTGTCCATCTGTCTGTCTGTTTGTCCGTCTGTCTATTTGTCCGTCTGTCTGTGAGTCTGCCTGTCCGTCTGTTGTCTGTCTGTCTCTCTGTTTGTCCGTTCATCGGCCTGTCAGTCGGAGTTGGTGCGTCGTCTTTTGGCAGCGCAGTCAGCCGACCGACCAGCAGTGCGTCGTTGTTGCTATTGTTGTAGTTGTTGTTTTTGTCGTTATTGTTGTTTCTGCCGTCATAGATTTGGCCGTTGATGACGTTGCTGTTGTTGTTGTTGTTGTTGTTGCTGTAACAACAACGGCATCAGCAACAGTAATAGCGGCGACGATAATGATGGCGAAGATGACGCCCGACGTCGGCGTCGGCGAAGGCTTCCTTACGCAACCGCTCACCCAACTGGGTCACGGCTCCGGCCATTCCGTCGTGGCAACAACAACAACAGCATCAGCAGCAGCAGCAGTACTCGCAACAACAGCGACGCCACTTCAACACACAGCCATCTGCCACCACCACCACCACCACAACCACCATTCGAATAAAATTTGCTTGCCTCATTCGATGGCTGACTTTGCGCATATATATATATATATATATATGTGTTTAGCATTGCATGCACAGACACAGCCATATGTGTATATATATGTATATATATATGCGAGAGAGAGAGCCTGTTCCGACGGCCCGGCTGGGCGTTCTTTCTCATCTTCCTTTGCTCTTGCCCCTTATACTGCTACTACTACTACTACTATTACTACTACTACGACTACGACTCCTTCTCTTGTTTTCCCTTCAAGCTCTTGACTCTATAGGTCGGAAAGCACTGTTCGACAAAACGTCGTAAATGGATAGATGGATGGATGGAGGGATGAGTGGGAAGAAGAAAAAGAACAAGAAGAAAAAAGAAGAAAGTGGGAAAATAAGTGTCTGTCCGCTCGCCCGTCTGCCTCGCTACTGCCCTCGTTGCCGTTGTTGCTGTTCAGCAGCTACCGCTGGCGCCTTTGCTGTTGCTGCTGTTGTTGTTGCTGTTGTTGTTGTTGCTGTTGTTGTTGTTGTTGCTGTTGTTGTTGTTGTTGCTGATGCTGCTGCTGCTGCTGCTGCTCTTCTTGATGTTTGCCCTCTCGTTGCGCTGACTATACGAACTGACTGACAGACTGACTGCATAGTACTACTACTACTACTATTGCCGCCTCATGGCGTTGGTTATTACATACTAGTTGTTGGCGATCAACGAATGAATGGCTGACTGGCGCACTGGCTGGCTGGTTGGCTGGTTGGCTGGATAGATGGAAAGTCCGCCAACGGTTGATGTCGTTCCTCGCCCTGCCAGCAACGAAAGCGGCGGCGGCGACGGCAGTGGCTGTGGCGACGACGTCAGCTCCAGCAGCAGCAGCAACAGCAACAGTGGCATCGGTAAACAGCCAGCGAGCGATGTTGCCACCGCAATGAAACAACTGCGAGAGGGAGAGAGCGAGAGAACGAGAGAGAGAGAGAGAGAGAGAAAGAGATAGAGAAAGGGATATGTATAGAGGAGAGAGAGAGAGACGTCAGCAGCTGCCGCGGCTGCTGTATTGGCGGGCGTCACGCAGCTAAACGTGCAGCAGCAGCATCATCATCAGCGGGCATCATCATCGTTCGAGCAGCTGCTTCTCTCTCTCTCTCTCTCTCTCCTGTTGAGGTGTCTCCTCACGAGGTGGATGACTACTCTACTCGTATGGTTTGGTGGGAGGTTACCTCTTTCGCTTTTCCTCTTTATACTCTGCCCCCTCGCCCCCCCCCCCCTTCTTTGCCCGCTCATATCTATCCCCCTGACATTCTCTGCTCTGTATTTCTCTCTGTTTCTCTGGTGGTAAGTGGTTGGTGGTGGTGGTGATGGTGGTGGTAGTGACGATGATGGTGCTGATGATGATGATGATGTTGATGAGGCAACGACCACCATTGCCATCATCATCATCATGATCAGCGGTCGGTTGGTTGGTCGGCCGGCGACGCTTCATCGATTGACGCGGCCGCTTGTCAACTTAGTAACCCACCCGGTCGCTGTTGGCGTTGATGAGTATGAACACTAGGAAAACAACAACAACAACCGCAACCACAACAGCAACAACAACAACAATGATCGCAAAAACAACAACAACAACAACAACAACGACAAAACAACAACAACAACAACAACGACAACGAAGATACAGGTTTTCTTAAAGCTGTAAAGAAAACGCGGACACTGGCGGTCGCCAATGTGCACCACATTGGTTGTTGTTGTTGCAACGTTATTGTGGTCGTTGCTGTTATCGTTGCTATTATCGTTGCTGTGTTGCTATTGTCATTCTTGTCGTTGCTGCATTGTCGCTGTTGTATTGTTGCTGTTGTTGCTATTGTCATTGCTATTATTGCTGATGCTGCTATTGTCGTTGTTATTGTTGCTGCTGCTGCTGCTGCTGTGCCCAGACGGCAGGTGGCGTCCTAGCCAGTATTAACAGCATAACAGCAGACACTCGAGGCGGCCGCCTGTCCCCCAGTGTTCACTTCACTCTGTGTACAGGTGTACGTAGCGAACAGCTCCTTCTTCCAGCTGTTGCGGTTGCTTCCGTTACTAAAGGTGGTGGTGGTGGTGGTGGTGGTGGTGCTGATAATTGTCGATAGTGCCGACAGCTCGACACATCCGAGCCGGTTGTGCTGTTGCCTTTTCTGTATGTCTGACAGTTTGTCAGAGTCTGTGTCGAGTCCACCCCGCGCGACACACACATTGGTGCAGCACGGGTTCGAGTCCCACCGTTGCCCCACACTTGTTTTTATTTAGGGGGAGGGGGAGTCCGTCGTACGCAAGCAGTGCGAAAGCAGTCCCTCCTCGTACGTTAAAGGTGTTGGCTAAGAGTCAGCCCGAACACAAAAAAAAAAGAGTCCGTCAGTCTGTTTGTTAGTCAGTCCATGTATGTATATTGTCTATGTGTCTGTCTTGACTGTTTGTTTCTGGAGCCAGCGAGGGTATCGTTATCTACATCAGTGCCTGTGAGTGCATTGTAATTATTAGACACAATACGGCACACCGTCGAGAGGCAAACACCGCGCGACGGCTTTCTTTCTGCAGCTGGCGTTAGCTTCGGCGCACATCGCAGCGGCGGTGACTGACTCTGTAGAGAGAACGGCGAGGAAGGCAGAGGGGAGCTTTGCTGTGTAGCGGCTATATAATACGCCTATATATATATATATATATATATATATATATATATATATTTATATATATAGTTTTTTTATCGCTGACTTTCTGCTGCTGCTGCTGTTGCTGACTCAAAAACGTGTCATCTGTCTGCTATCATCGACCTGGCGACATCTGGCCACGCCCGGCAGCACGCGCACACGCGAATAATGGCTAACTACTTTGCCACTACTTCTATATTAATTCTACTACTACTACTACTACTACTACTATTTCTACTATTTGCAACTACAACTACAACGACTACGATTACTACCACGACTACCGACACCACTACTACTACTACTACTACTACTACTACTATTATTATTCTTATTACGATGACTAGCATTGTTCTGCTGCAACTGCTATTTACTAGCATTGCTAACATTGACTATCAACTAACTTCACCAACACCAACAATGATGTAAGTAGGTACACACTCGATGTTGTCTGCGTCGTGCCCCGTCCCGTCGCGGCACGTAAAGCCCGCTGCTGCTGCTGTATTATTATTGAGTGGTCGATTGAGTGACTCTTGTCAAGTAGACGATTGACGGCGATTCGTAGATCCGATCGACCTGTTGTCTATGGGCGGCGTCGGGTCCTCATGCCCTCAACCGCTGCTGTTCGTGTGCCCAACAACCATTCCAGGGCAATTAGCAGTGAGCAAGAACGTCGAGATGAGGATGACGTGGTGGCGGCTGAAGCCGAAGACCACAATGACCGCAGCGGCGGCAAAGACCAGAACCCACAATAATGACTAAGATCCACATGATGTTGATGATGATGATGATGATGCTCGGATTATCTTCTCGGAAGACGAAGAAACAGCGTAGTGCAGAACTAACACACTAACAACGACACTAAAAGCTGCAGCAGCAGCAGCAGCACCGACGACGCATCACAACAAGCACTGCTTGTGCGGAGAAGAGCACAGCAACAATACAACAACAACAACAGCATCAAAAACACAATATCAACAACAAAAACAGCTGCAGCAGCAGCAGCAACAACAACAACAACAACAATAACAACAACAACAACAGCGATGACAAGTTACGTGCGACATTGTGCATTCGAGTCCAACCGCAGTAGCAGCAACAGCAGCGACAACAACAACAACTTCGACGTCTTCAAGATCATTATTATCGTCACCACCATCGCCTTCACCATCACCATGTCCACTGCCAGGACCAGGCCACTATCAGGTCGCTGGTAGCCGCAGCAGCAGCTGGAGTCGCGGCACCGTCAGCGGCACCGGCTGCTGGAACCAGTCGGATAGCCTCCTGTCTAAGCAGAGACCAGTACCAACACATCTGTGCCACCATTTGGCCTGGCACTGGAGATGGTCACACAGCGACATACATTATCTATTTTCTCTTCTCGCCATCGTCGTAGCCGTCATTCCATCAAGGCTAGAGTAACCACCGTCAGTTGCATAGCCCCCTGCGCCTCGAGCGAGCCCACTGTTGTCTTGACGCTATTATACATATATGTATATATATATATATATATATATATATATGTCTTGACGCTATTATACATATATGTATATATATATATATATATATATATATATATATATATATATATGTCTTGACGCTATTATACATAGAAACGTGACGTTGGCCTACCCGTGTTGCTCCCGTTTTTTTTCCATTCTTTCATCGTGATAACTACGCTTTTCGAATTGATCTATCGTCGAGTTCAGTACATGCAACACCAGCCAGCGAGATTGCGTCGCGTGTATTGCGTGTATAGCGAATACAGTCATTGTTTTTCATCCCCGTCGATACGATGATGCTGTCGTATCGACGTAGAGATCAAGGAGAGCTTCACTACGACACACAACACTTCACAACGAACACTTCAGTTGTGGCGAGTTGCAGCGAAGCAGCAATGGCAGAGGCGGTGTCAATCGGCGACGTTCGACAGAGCACGGCAGCTGGACTTGGTAGTGTGCCAAAACTTCGAAGAGACGTCGCGAACCCGGCCCGTCACTTTCTGTTTTTCAGCAGTTTTAGGTTATTGAGCATATGGCGCCCGGCACTGCTAAAGTTGGTATTGATGGAAATGCTGCCGCTGCTGCTACTGTTGCTTCTGCTGCTCGGCCCGCAATCTGATTAAAGCTGGCGTATTGTCGTCGATGTTGCTGTTTTTGCTGCTGACGCTATCGTGACTGTAGTCCTCGTCGTTCGCAGAACTGTTATTGTTGTTCTTGTTACTGCTGTTGCTGTTGTTGTTGTTGTCGTTTCATTGTTGTGGCCGATGTTGATGCTGGCTATAGTGGCGTCTGCAGCCAGGAGCTGCACCAGTAGTGGTGACACCGTGGCAAACCAACCACAGCCCTGCGATAGTCTTCGAACAAATAGCGGCCACCGGTAATGATGGTAGTGGCGTTGCAAGACGTCTTGCCAATGGCGGTTACATCGGCAGCCTCCGTTGCATTACGAAGGCGTACTGGCAGACAACAACGACAGCAATGTCGACGCTATGGACAACAACAACAGCAATGTCGACGCTATGGACAACAACAACACAACAACAACATTAACAACAACAACAACAACAATAGCAACAACAACAGCAACATCAACGAAGAACAACATTGACAGCATAGAAGCAGACAGATGCTTGTCGCTGCTCACTCAGCTTGTGCTAGAAGTACAGAGTAGGAAAAAAAGTCGGGGCAGCGATGATTGAGACGAAGAGGAAAAGTGGGAGGACGAGAAAGAACAGCGACTTCGGCGGGTTGGCCGGTGGGCCAATGCCCCTGCATTCGACGAGAACTACTACTTCTACGACTAGAAGTCTGTAGCCCGCAAACGCAGTCGGTCCCTTGGTAGTCCGTCTGCGACCTGCGATGAGATCTTGGCTGTTTGTGCACGGCGGCGTCATTTTCTGACGTTGTCCGTCTTACAGCCTGCCCCGTCGTTACCGCTGTTGCTGCTGCTGAAAATGGCATTTGCCTCTGAAATCGTCCCGCTTCAATTGGTCGCAGGATCCACTCAAGGGGCAGCTAACCAATCAACGAGGCCTTGAAATCAGGAGAACTATCGACTGCAATCGTATTTAGGAAGCACATTGTTTTTTTTTTGTTTGTTTGGCCCATATATATATTTATACATACGGTGCCGCCCTTCGGCCGGGATATATATATATATCTATCTGGAACAGGACGGCACCGTCGGAAGTGTCTATAGCGCGAACGACAACTCGTATTGTAAATAACGCCCTAAGACCTTCTAAGAGGAGCTTTCCAGGAGCAACACACCACGGGGTAGACGCTTAGATCGCTTCGAGGTGTTTGCGCTTTGCTTCGTGTTTTGCCCGCCTGTCGTAGACCAAGGATTAGACACGGAATGAAGCAAGAAAACAGAACCAAAACAAGAACCACAGACACAGGAACGATAAAATAGAGAGAGGGGGGGAGAACAAGAGAGAGGGAGAAGAGGGGGCAAGAAACTGTTTATGGAAAACTAGGATTTCACATCAAGGATGAACGATCATCAGCACATGGATGGCATTCTGCAGCAATTCTACGAATTCATTCTGGTGAACGCATCGAAACTACCTAGTTACACCACAACATGTTTTAACGTGGCTACAGAGCAGGAGGCAGTACAATCGCCGGTGGACTAGAGGATGACCGGTGTATTGTGTTCATCTTCATTTTTTTCCACTTTTCCTTCTTTCTTCCTGTCTCGCCATCGCCGCGGCAGTTTGTAGTACTGTGGCAGTGTTGTTATCAAGTTCAATCATCAAGTGGCCTGGGCCTGCTGCTGTTGCTGCTGCGACTGCTGCTTGGCCTTTCGCATATCCTCATTAGCGTTCGTAACGGGCGATATGGTAGACTCTTCGCTTTCCTAGAGTCGTTGGAAACCAGCATTCTTCTATTTTTTTTTCTTTAGCCCTCGCGCCCTATGCGGCGGCAGCTGCGGCAATGGCGACAGCAGCGGCTGCGCTGTCTATGGTCATTCACGGGTTCCGCAGCCGCCCCCGCAGTCGAGGAGGTGACCGTGACCTCCGAGTGACAACGCAGATACCGCACGCCTCCAGGCAAAATGGTTCTAGGCTGGTCGTCGAGTTCTTCTGGCCAGCGTGTTTCATCAATCATCAGCCATCCATCACCACCACCATCATCATTCATCAGCCATTTGTCACCATTATCACGACCATCATGAGCATTGCTGGTCGTTTTGCTTTGGAGAGTTCGAATTTGAAACAAAGCTTTGGCGTCCCTAGCATCACAAACGGCCTATATAATAAGCAATACGTTCCGCTAGATTGACCCATTGGTCTATTTCTTTCTCTCTCTCTCCCTCTCACTATATATATATATATATATATTGGCTTGTCCGCGCGCGCATATCATTTGTCGCGTGCCGGCACTGAACTTACGTATCGATGCACGTATACGCAATGGATAGTCTAAATACTACTACTACTACTACTACTGTCCAGCCCAGCTCGACAAAGCAGTTACTAACTACAAAGCAAACGGTGCCAGGTGAACGGACGGAACGCGGAGATCCTTATAATTACGACCAACCGATCGGCCGTCGTTTAGCTTAGTTCTGTCCTGCCGCCGCCGCCATTGTCGCCAGGACGGGCGTTGCACGAATCCTGCCGCAGGCTGTGAGTTTTCTGACAGCCGGTAGGGCTTGTTGGGGCAGGCAACCTGGGAACGAAGTCTAGCCTACTTCAGGAGAACTGTTGTTGGCATGTCTTACCACCATGCCATATGCAGGGAGCGCGTATGGAACGCTGCGACGAACGCAGTCATAGCATGCAGCAGTGCGACGGCATAATCTACTCTTTGTGTACAAAAGAGGCGTGATCAGGCCGCGTTAACAACTATATCACAAACACGCACACAAATATCAACTGTCTTGTGCCTCGTCTGCGACGCATGCGACAGACACGTACGCATTACGTTTGGTATAGTGATGATTATTTACATATATTTTATTTGTATATATATATATATATATATATATATATCCTGAAGATAGGATATCACGCAAAATCTTGTGTCAACGCATTTTACAGATAGTAGAAATTAATTCGTAGTAACGTAAATCGCAATAGTAACAATGAAAACAGCAGCACAGTGCACCAGTAAAACGAGTGCGTACTTGTACTTAGTACGAAGCACACGATGAATCCGTGAAGAAACATCGAAATGAACAGCTGATTGAAGAGTTAATTAGTGAACAACATAGCGACGCGAAAGACAGTCGATGCAGAGAGAGAACACGATAACGACGGAGATCGTCGTCGAACGGTTAGCCAGCGAGCCAGCCGAGGTGCTCGCTCAGAGATTTCCGACGAGCTTTACCTCTTTTTTGGCAGCAGGGCAGTCGGCTGCTCCAAGTTAGCCGCCGCCGTCGTCATCAAGCGTAGTACCGTCGCCATCAAGCGTAGCACCGCTGCCATCGAGCATACCACTCCTGCCATCAAGCGTAGCACCGCTGCCATCAAGCGTACCACCCCTGCCATCAAGCGTAGCACCGCTGCCATCGAGCGTAGCACCGCTGCCATCGAGCGTAGCACCGCTGCCATCGAGCGTACCACTCCTGCCATCGAGCGTACCACTCCTGCCATCAAGCGTAGCACCGCTGCCATCGAGCGTAGCACCGCTGCCATCGAGCGTAGCACCGCTGCGATCAAGCGTAGCACCGCTGCCATCAAGCGTAGCACCGCCGCCATCAAGGGTAGCGCCGCCGCCGCCATCAAGCGTAGCACCGCCGCCATCAAGGGTAGCGCCGCCGCCGCCATCAAGCGTAGCACCGCCGCACAAGTTCCACCGCACCGACGGCAACGGCGGCTACAGTAGCAGACTTACTTAACGTCGGCCGGGCCAAAGAGTTAAGTGCACCCGTCGTCGTTGCTGCTTTTGTTGTTGTTGTTGTGGTGGCTGCAGCAGCTGCTGCTGCTGCTGCCGCCGCCGCCGTTGCTGCATTTTGCCATGCAACCCGCGAATCTGCGAGCGCGCGCGCGCAAGCGAATGCGTTGGTTAGCGTTGGAGGTCGATGCTCTCGCCGTTCATCTATCTGTTTGTCCGTCCGTCCGTCCGTCTGTCCGTCCGTCCGCTCCTCCGTCGATCGGTCGTCTCTTGGTGGCGTTGGCTTCTCGCTCGTCACAATGGACAGCATCATCATCATCATCATCATCATCAGCAGCAGCAGTGGCAATCCCAGCATCAGCAGCAGCTAGCTGTAATGGGCGTACTAGTAATACTAATAGTAGAAGTAGTAGTGGTAGTCGTAGTAAAAGTGGTGAAGTACGCTTGTGGACTGGCGCAGGTTGTGGCTGCGACACTGGTGGCAAACGCGTGACAAAAGCGAAAGCGAGACAAAACCCGAGAGACAGAACTTAACAACAACAGCAGCAGCAGCAGCAGCAGCCGTAAGAGCAGGAACGGCACCAACGCCGCCGCCGCTGCTGCTGCTGCTGCCAACGATGCAGGTGGCCATACAAAAGTACTCATTATGGTGGTAATAATTATTGCGATTATTGATATTATTATTATTATTATTATTATTATTATTATTATTATTATTATTATCATCATTATCATTATTATTATTATTATTAGTATTATTATTGCATGGTAAACAGGTTCATAGTCCCTGGCACGACCACTATGAGCACGGCGTTCTGCCTATATATATATACACACTGTCAGTAAAGGCATCGACCTAAGCTTTCTCTCGATGGTGATGTTGTGGACGTATTTTTCGTTTTTTTTTTTTGGCGCATTTGAGCATTGTGGCATCATTTAGTGAGCCATTCATTCAGCGTGTGTTCTCCTCGTGTTGTGCAAAGGCCTGGCAACATACTGCTTCGTCGTCGTCGTCGTCGTCGCCGCTTTGACCACGACGCGGGGAACTTTGTCCCGGCCCCCCTCGAAACGTACAATACTTAACTAATTCGACAAATGTCAAAGCCAGCGAACTGAATGCATTCACAGAGTGTTTGTGACTGTCTTACTAAGACTGCTTTAATGTGATGATTTATATGTATTGAGTAGTGCTTGCGTGCGGGGCGCCCAAACGTTTGGCCTGGTTCATCTACGTACTACTTACGTGTTGTTTACGGTGGAAAACACTGAACGTAGCTGAAGTGTATGAACTTGGTGGAAATCGTCTGGATTACGGCGGAATGAGTCGATCGTTGAGGAAGGAGATTAGGCGTCGAGTGGCCTTAGACGCTTGGCTCTTCTCACTGTACATACGAATGTATCTCCTCTGTATCGATCGATACTGTTGTCTGTCTGTCTGTCTGCCTGTCCGTCTCTAGGCCATTGTTTATTTTGCTCATAGGCAATCAATATAAAAAAAATGATTCTCATTACTAACAGTAACATTGCTGTTACTTGTTGTACTAACTAGGTAGTAGAGAAAGTTGCGACGTTGACCGATCGACAATGACGACGATTGTGACAAAAATTATGTAGTGGTGATAATCTAACGCTTAGTTTTTGACCTAATGTCCGCTGTTTGGTCGACCTAATGTCCTCCGCCCATTTGAGGTCGAGCTTAGCACAATGGTACGGTAGTTCACGGTTTGCATCATAGTGTTCTTTTCCCTGTGTTATCTCTGTTTTGATTCGACTCGCTCGGCTAGGCCGATATTCACTAGATCGGCCCCCTCCCGGAAAGCTTGAATAAGCCTGGTGAGCTTTAGATTCGACCGAAAGCCGGTAACAACCGCCCACTAGGATATGGAGTGGGTAGCAAAATGTCCAGCTATTTCGCTTGCCTTGAACTACATGTTCTAGCACTTACTAACAGTCAACCTTTTTCTGGTAGACGCTATAGTAGGCGCAGTAGTCGTAAGCGTAGACCTTGTTGTAAAATATGTAGGTGTATTACTTACTTACTTACGTGGCTCTCACACAGCTTTGAAGTAATGCTTAAACAACACCGAGGCGGCTGGAAGAATCCGGGCTTAATGGGTTTGACAGCCTCATACTAGTTTCACGCACGTCGCTGGATGCACGCATGTGCATCGTCAAATCCAGAAGTTCTGCAGAACAAAGGAAAAGTGGGGGTTGGCGTAACTGAGTTACTCCGCTGTAACGAAATAAATACCTTTAAACGAACAAAGCGTTTACTAATAGTAGCCGTAATGGTCAATGTAGTCTTCTGTAGCTTTCGTGGCAGATATGAATGTCGTGATTGTGCTGTCGTAGTAGAGATAGCCTTATTAGTAGACAGATATGTCTATATATATCTACTCGTAGTCTGGTAGAAGTTGTGATAAGCGTAGCTGTAGTAATTGTGGGTAGATATGTATATATATATATATTTATATATATACTCTTGTAACGGTAGCAGTGATTACAGATGGCATAGAGTAATAATAACGGTAGTGTAGCAGAAGTGTTTTTGTTGTGGCCGTTGTTGTTGTTGTTGTTGCTGCTGCTGCTGTAGTGCTGGTGGTGGTGGCGGCGGTAGCAGAGTAGGTCGACCCAGATCGACAAGTGTTTCTAGTCCAGTCTCAGTCCCTGTTGTTGTTGTTGTTGTTGTCGTCGTCGGTCGCTCGGAAGCTCGCTGGGTTCTGTTTGTCGTCCGACGAACGACCACACCTCTACAACGACTCGTTTGACATGATGAGTGTGGCGCTAGATAAATGGCTGTGATTGGGCCTGCCGGTCGCCTTAACCCTGTCATCCTCCGCTTTCTCTCGGTGTACGGCGGCAGAACAACAAGTACAGCCGAACAGATTTGACTAACCGACTTAGAGAGGACGAGAGAGATTGCCACAGAAATATCGCCGTGAGATTGGTAGACAGATAAATTCAGATCGAAAAGTTACAATGACACATACACGGCAAGGTGGCGGCTGCCGAGAATCTTTTTGTAGCTATATATGTATATATATATATATATATATATATATATATATTTATATATATATATATATATATATATATTTATATATATATATATATATATATATATATATATATATATATATATATATATATATATATATATATATATAGCTATGCAGTTAAACAAGGTGCACTTAAAAAGATGCCTGGTTGTGTGACGTCAGCTGTTGTACAACCTGTATGCACCAATGCTCACAAAGTCAGAAAAAAAAACAAGAGGAAACGTTTTTGCGCGCGTTAAGATGATATAATAGTACTCGTTATTATTATTATTATTATTAGCACCTCGATTTGATGTTAGTATGTTCTCCTCTTACTGCTACTTGAGTTTGTTCCCCACTTACCAAGTCGCCCGCTTTTAGCTGGCGTAGCACTGATAGGCATTGTATCTGAAGTGTTTCTAGTTGGCTAAGTTTCTGCTGCTGCTGCGTCGTCGTGGCCCTTGTCGTCGTTGTTGTTGTTGTTGTTGTCCTGTTTCCGTCGTCGTGATCGGTATGGGTGGTGGTGGTATTGTTGTAAGAAGCTCGCAGAAGCAGACGACTACCAATCGTGCCATCGGGACAACGCGTCACAACGTTCGACTGTGTTTCAACGACAGCGTGTGTCGCCAACGGTGCCGCCCGCGGTGCCGCCCGCGGTGGCAGGGCTTATTCGTAATACATACATAGATGATAGGCAGCTGATCATCGGGCTCTGCTTTCCTCTTTGTTGTTTGTCTCTTTCTGCCTCTCCTCTATATGTCGCAGTAGTGGTGGTGGTAGTAGTAGTAGTAGTAGTAGTAGTCTAGTCTAGTTTTAGTTGTCGTCTAGGGGTCGACGCACTATTGGCTAGCCTGCCAGAACGCGCTTGCCAAACTGCGTCGCAACAGAAGCAGACGATGACAACAACAACAACGACAACAACAACAACGCAAGTTCCATTGCACTGCCGTTGCCCCTACTACCGCGTTTTTTCTGCGGCGGCGGCTGCTGCTGCTGCTGCTGGTGTTGCTGCTACCTGTCTAGCGGCAATCAATATCCTCCAACCTGCTACCTGTACGTATCTGCTGTCATCAGCTAAAGTAGACAATTACTGACAGTCGTTGATGATCACTATTATTGGTACTACAATTATCATTGCTATTATTATTATTATTATTATTATAAATATTAGTATTATTATTACTATTATTACGATTATTATGAACGCTTGTTTGCCTCTACTGTTACTGCTGTTGATGTATTTTTGGATGGCGTGAATACAGATGTTGCTATACACACGCTGTTATTGTTGTTAGTGTAGTTGGTACTTTTGCTGCCACTGCTGCTATTGTTATTGTCGTTGTTGTATATTGGTATCCGCTCTGCTCTTGTTGAAGCTAACGTAATGAGGGCGGGGGCATATATATGCGACGTGTAAAGTATGTTACGTGTACACATGCATACATACATACATACGTATATACGCATGTACGAACGTATGTACAGGTATGTGGGTTCGTGCGTCCACCTAAGTGTGGGTTAGTGCGTTTGTTTGTTTGTCTGTCTGTCTGTCTGTCTGCCTGTCATGTCTGTCTGTCCGTGAGCGTCTGCGTGGCCGAGTGTGGTGAGACGTCATTAATTCAGCGCGGGGTAACCTACATCGAGAATGTAGGTTAAGCTGACGGCCGACCAACGATCGGCCACCGCCGCCAACTTGCTTGCCACCGCCACCCAGCCCGGCAGCAGCAACCAGCCAGCCTGCTGCTGTTGTTTGACGAAAGCTTGCCCCCACACCCCCCACTTCTACCCCTCCCGCCGTCCTCTTTGCACCTCCCCTCCGCCCCCGCTTGTGTGCGGCCGCCCCTCCGGCTGCCAACAAGCTCCGCAGTGTCTCTAGTAATCTCCACAGAGAGACAGAATAACGCCTGTGTTTAGTGGTCCTGCGTGCGAGAATTGCTGCAAACAGCCAGGCAGACAGGAAGGCGGGCAGGCAGGCAAACAGGTTAGATAGATGAATGGATGGATTGATGGATGGTTGCCTGGTTGTGCGTTGGTTAGTTTGCCACTGTCGGTTGTTGAACGTGAACGGGCAGACGAACAAACCAACAGACTGTCCAACCGACCGATCGACCAACCAATGGATGGACACATGGATGGATGGAGGGATGCATCATGTGTGGCAACCCAATCGTTGGCCAAGCAGTCAGTTAGTCAGTTAGTCAGTCAGGGCAGGCAGGGCACGCAGGGCAGGGAGACAGACAGACAGACAGATAGACAGACAAGCCGGCGGCGAGCGGGCGGCACAGGTAAACAGGGCGCCCTAGCAGCTATCGAGCCATCTAATTAACACGCTGTGCCACAGCACAGACCCGGTCAGCGGCGGCGGCGGCGGTGGCGGCGGCAACGCGGATAAGTAGACATGTTTTGGCCTGTCAACGATCTGTCCGTTTGTACATCTGGCCGTCGTCGTCTGTTTGACCAAATGCTTGTTTGTTTGTCTGACTCTGTTGCTTGGCTAGCTGGCTGGCTAACAGACTGACTGACGGTGGTGTTGTCCGTATGCTGCAAAATTATGATGACGATGATGAGGGAGATGCTGTTGATGGTGACGATGGTGACGATGAGGATGATAAAGACAGCGTAGCAGACAGCGGACCTCGAGCGAATAACAAACTGGACGGACATCATATCGATCGATTGAACAATGAAGGAATGAATGCATTGATGGATCATTGAATACACGAATCGACACGAATTCATGTTGTTGAATGACGTCACTCAGTTAGTGAAGTTCTTCTCGTTGTGGTCGCTGGTATTGTCCTCCTGTTGTCCCTGTCGACTCTGCTACGATGGCCTTTTCGTCGGCGACGTCAATCGTTGTATTCGTCGTCGTCGTGGTTGTTGTTGTTATTTTTGTTGTTGTTGATTTTCCGTTGTTGACATCTAGCCTTTTTCATCGTCGACTGTGAGAATTACAACCATAATTTTCACCGTCACCACTACCACCGCCATCATCATCATCGTCGTCGTCAGCATCACGATTGTTGTTATTATACGTCGTATATGGTTGCCCTCGCGGTGACGTCGTGCCGCTGAACTAGCCAGACGTCACGCCCCAGTGGAGATGGCCACGTATGATGAGGGGGATATGTCGTTGCACTTGGCAACATGCATGCCACTTGATTGTCAGCGAGCTCATTCGTATGCAACATACACACACGACACGACATACTCTATTAGTCGAATTCGTAGTAAGCGTAAAACTAGCAGGTGTAACAGGCACCCTTCTGCGTGCAGTGCACGCAGAAGATAGTCCCGCCCCTCGCCTTCCGGGAGGATAATGATGGAGCTTCTGCATCCACATATATTCGGCAGAGTTGAGGACAGCACATACACTCACATGAGACAGACAGCTGATGGTGACCCATAAGCATATTCATATATATATATGCTCCTAATAATTAATGATCATGAGAGTAAAAGCGTGCAACGTCGTAATAATAGCAATGCAACAATCGTAGGCCTGCGTGTTCCCGATTTTCTAAATGATTGTGGGTGAAAACGTCAACGAAATTAAGTTCAAACTTGTCGTCAACACTCAGTGACCACACCATGCTTCCAGCCACACTGTGGTAAACCTCTGAAATATTTAGCGGTAATGACTGATGGTAGACATATGATGTACAGTAGAGATGGTTATGCTTGTGGCGGCTATGCAGGTCAGGTGACCCAGGCGCGGCAGTAGTTCGTGGTGCATCCGTGTTGCGGGCAAAATTTCCTGCAGTTGAGCGGTAAAGCTGAACCTTGGAAGCGGCACGGATAGATCAATCGATATATAGATAAATAGAAGACTTATCATGCTACCTAGTTCCATCTTGCCAGGAAAATCACTGAAAAACTGGTCGTGGACAAAATACTCATTCTGATGACTCCAGCCGCGGCGACAGTAAGAGGAAGTCAAATATCTTTATGTTCTTTACCTTACTGCTGTCTGCCTTCAGAGGTAGATTTGCTCACCTGGGCAATCGCGCACATCTGATGCATATTTCCTAGGTTTTCCTTTTCTTTCGATCTATTTCTCTTCCTCACCTATATGCTCATCTGTGCCTGCTGCATAACGTTATGGAGTTTCTGCTTCGGGTGCGTACTTCACCACTTAGTATTCTTTCTCCCTCACTTGTACGTGCTCTTTCTCTCTCCCTTTCCATCAGTGCCATTTACCTTGACCTCTATTTGCTTTGGCGGCGTGGCCCTTTTAACTGCCAGCCGCAGCGGACAGCTTCTTTCTTGGCTTCGATTTCATCTTAGACTGTATGTGCGCTGGGTTTTGCTACCGCTCTTTCCATTGCACAGCCCGCAGCTGCCCCTATGTCTGCAAAAGCCGCCGTGCCTACTTCTGCAGAATCCATCGTCCCTACTTCTGCAGAATCCACCGTCCCTACTTCTGCAGAACCCGCCGCTTCTACTTTTGTAGATCCCTCTGCCTCTACTTCTGCAGAATCCACCGTACCTACTTCTGCAGAATCCACCGTCCCTACTTCTGCAGAACCCGCCGCTTCTACTTTTGTAGATCCCTCTGCCTCTACTTCTGCAGAACCCGATGGTCCTACATCTGCAAAATCCGACGTCCTTCTGCAGCCTCGTCCCCGACATCTGCAAAGTTTGACGTCTTTCTGCAGCCTCGGCCCCGACATCTGCAGTCTTGGCCCCGACATCTGCAGCCTTGCCCCCGACATCTGCAGCCTTGCCCCGGACATCTGCAGTCTTGCCCCCGACATCTGCAGTCTCGGCCCCAACATCTGCAGTCTCGGCCCCTAATATTTACAGCTCGGCCCCGACATCTACAGTTATGGCCCCGACATCTGCAATCACCGCCTCTACTTCCGCAGAACCCATCCGCTCGTTTCTCTGGCCGCTGTGGCTGCTTGCGCCGCCAGCACGACCACCACCACCACCAATATTCCGTAGTAACCTTTCTCTTTCCTTGGCCACAAGTCACATAGTCAACTAGCACAGCCGCTGATCCCGGCAGACACGAGTGACGGTCGATCGATCGGCCGACCGGGCAGACAGCTGCACTCACGCAGCTGAAACTGCACTGCGCACTGACTTCAAACTACATCGATCGGAACAATGGCGGCGGCGGTGGTGGCGACGACGACAACAACAACAACAGCGGCGTCGGCGGCGTCGTCGACGCCGACAATGGTTGACATTGCACAGCCGTGCAACTGCATCGCGTTTGCCAACGCTTTGCCAGCTGACTTCAGAGTGCACCACTGGTCGGCATTGCCGTCGTTTCAGTGGCAGTAGTAACGGCTGTAATGGTCGTTGTCGTTGTAGTTGTGGCAATAGTAATAGTAGTAGTAGTAGTAGCAGTTTCCCCCCTCTCTCTCTCACTATCTGGCTCTCTCTATATGTGTCTCTTTTTGATTAAGAAGAGGTTCTAGAGTAGTCAGACAGGACAGGGCCGACCGACCGACAGCAAGAATTGTGTTGGTTGCTGTAACGCGTGATTTGCCATAGAGGTCTTGCACTGGTGCTTGCCACTGCGCTAAGCCCACTCCAGCCACTGCCGCAGCCGCCTTTTCCTCCTCCTCCTCCTCCTGTCCCTCGTTCTTTTCTTCTTCTTGGCCCGATCGTTGCTCTCGCTCTCTCTCTCTCTCTCTCTCTCTCTCTCCAGGCCACAGGCTTTAACAGCCAACAGCCCTTGCACTATTCTTCAGCTTGGTAGTGGTAGTGTTGTGTGTGTGTTGATTTCGTATTTTTATCCGTATGGGGCAAATGCATAGGGTAGGAGGCATGGCGCGTGTAAAGACGTGTGGGATTCGATAGGTTGGTGGTGTTTTTGGATGGTTGATTTCTTGCTTGCTTGCTTGCCTGGCTGGCTAGTTGGCTGGCTGGCTGGCACTGGCCATCAATCAGTGTCTGTCAGTATAGTCTAAATCAGCCTGAAGCCTGATGGGCGGGAATAGTACTGGAATACGTTGAATATGATGATGACAATAATGACAGCGGTTGCGGCGGCGACGGCGACGGCCATCATAACAGCGAGAATACCGAAAACAAGGATGACGATTATAACGAAGATGGTGATGGTGATGATGATGATGATAATCATCATTATCACGATGGCGACGATGGTAATGACTCAATGGTGGCAGCGATCGATGGTGAGGTCGATGAAGGCAGCGTTGTCAGACTATGATGTTTTATGATGATACTAGTTGTAGTAGTAGTAGTAGTGATTGTAGTGGTGGTATGTAGTACGCAGGATGTACGATACGCTGCTGTACACCATTATGGCGATATGTGATTGTGGTGGTGATGATGATAATGATGCTAATTGATGGTGATTGGTTAACTGGGCCAGATGACAGGGCCGCAAAATGAAAAGGGCTGCGCCGGACAGGTAGACGGTTAGACGGATAAACAAATAAAAATAATAATCATAAGTAAATGAGAGAGTAAACGTGAGTCTTACCTAACTGGGTGCAAAACCGGTGCAAAGAAAGGATCGCGGCAGCGGAGGCGGCAGCAGCAGCAACAACAACAACAACAATAACAATAACAGCAACAATAGTAACATAAACATCAGCCGCCAAGAGTGCCAACAACCACCCCTTTCTATGTGTCCCCCCTGCTTTCATCGGATTCTAGATAGATATATAGATAGATAGACACACTCACACACGACCGGACAAATGCCAGAGCGGGTGGCGGCAGGGCAGTCGGTCCACCCTTTATTTTCCTCTTTGATATAATGCTGTTGTTGTTGCTGATGTTGTTGCTGCTGTGGTGGCGGTTCTGGTTGTTGGTGTTTTTGCTAAACGATTAGCATGGAGGGAAAACTGGACAGACAGATGCATGCTTATGCATTTACATATGTGTAGAGGGAGAGAGAAAGAGGAGCCGGTTTCCTTGCTACCGATGCGGATAGGCAGATAGAGCAGCATCGTAACACACACAGGTGTGTGGAAGCGCTTGCTTACCACAAAGTCATTTTAGTAGTGGGTACCGTCACCATGTTTGTGGCCATCGGGCCAGTCGATGGGCCGAAATCGCACTCGAATGTGGATTGACTCATAACACACAGCGGTGAACTGGCCTGCTGTCTGCGTAAAAGATCGATGTGTGCAACTTCCACAGCCACTCTCCGGTGAGGTAGTGGACTTCGATAAGGTACGACATTCCTCATTAGGGCAAAAGAGATGAGACGGGGGCGGGGGGTTAGCCAGGACACGGTGTCACACTAGACGGTGGCGGCGGACACAATATCGCGCTCTTTATATATATATATATATATATATATATATATATATAAATATATATATATATATATATATATATAAAGAGTATATATATATATATATATATATATATATATATATTACTTTTTGCCGTGTTCCATGTAGTATAGGTCATTTCTCACCACCTCACGGATCGATCATCCAGTTTCCATGAGTTCCCTTCAACGTGTTATGATGAAGGTGTTCTCGTACGGCTGGAAGCCGCTCATGCTTGGGCAAAACAAGTTCAGCTGTTAAGCTACTGCTGTTGTGTTTGGGAATATTTCCATTAGTGGTTTGCTTACATGCTGGCTTTCCGCACCTCTGCTACTACTACCACTACTACTACTACTACTACGACTTCTGCTAACTACTCACACTACAACTATTCGAACTACTCAAACTAACTAGCACCCATGATGTCTACAACTGTCGAACTCGGCAATACTTGCGAACGTAGGCGGCGACCGCGTCATTGCTGCTGTCACCGCTGCTGTCACCGCTGCACGTTCTTTGCTCTGTTCTGGCCGGCTGTTTTCCGGCTGCTGTGACGAAACGAGGCGAATGAAGGCTTCCGTGCTTGTGCTGATAATAATAATGATGGTGGTGGTGGTGGTGGTGATGCCGCCGCCGGTAGCACGATTGATGGCGCTTTGTCGTCATGTCGTGAAAATCGCGCGCCAAAATGTCGGGTTTTGCTGCCTGCATATGAGCATCTTTGTTGTTGCTGTTGTTATTGTTGTTGTTGTTGTTGTTGTTGTTGTTGTTGTGGTTACTGTTGTTGTTATTGTTGCTGCTGCTGCTGCTGCCATGTAAGCGATTGGTATTGTTGTGTCGTGTCTGCTGCTTCCAATGTTGTCATTGTTGTTGTTGTTGTTGATGTTGCCGTTGTCGTCAACATCCTCGTCGTTGTTGTAGTGTTGCTGTGGTTGTTCTCGTCGTCTGCGTGACCTGTGGTCACGCACACGACGGTCTATCAGACGCTCAGGCTATCATCGGTTCCTCCGTCGATAATCAAGCGACCTCTGGCGGCTGTTCCGAGGGTTGTTACGTAGCCGACTCGGCCAACCCGCGCTGCTCGGCCAATTGCTCGGTTCTACTTAGTTAGTTAGCTTGCCCAGAAGTCTACCATGCGTAGTATTGTATGTTTGTTTGTACGTGTACTCCGGCAACCGGAGGCGATAAGCGCAACCACCAGCCCGATACGATACAGCTTGATACGGGTCCAGCCACACTCACACACACACACACATATGATATATACATGTACACGTACAAAGCTACAGAAATCTATATATGTGCACGAACACAAACGATATACTTTGGCCCCGGTCCCGATTCGAGGGAGAGGAAAGGAATGTGGGTGCTTGATTTTTTACTTTGTCAGCGGTCAGCAGCGCGTTTGCGGCAGTGCACGCCTTTTTGGCGTCAGAGACAATCGTCTGATCCGTGTACTCGCGTGACCCCATGCAAGACGCAGACACCCAACGTGTGTGGATTGGACGGAATAGGTCGGGGAAAGTCGAGACTAGGGAAAGAGCTCACTCGGTGTGTGACTAGCTGGCTTCTGAATATCATTCGGTGCATATCATTCGGTCTGATATACGCTGGTGTGACTGGCTTGCTTCTGAAGAACGATACATATCGACACTCTCTGATAGGGTCGTTCAAAGCGTTTGTACTGTGTCCTACTATATTTCACGCTCAACCACCCTATCATCCGCTTTCTCCCTCCTTCCATCTCTCTTTCTTTCTCTCTTCCTCTCTCTTCCCTATTTAATTCCGAGTACGATCTGCATAGAGCTTAGCGAAGCGGTTTGGCTACGGGTCGAGGGGCAACCGCCGCAGCAGCAGCAGCAGCATACGCGGATATAAACCCTGCCGATGTGACTAAGCTTTAGCAGCTAAGCGTCAACTCCTACGCCACCCGAGTCTACTACCTCTACCGTATCCCATAGTGCCATAATGCCAACTTGTAGGCGACAGGCGAGGAGTGAATATAGAGAAACTGAATGACAGACAAGTAGCGATGTAAAGAGAGCGCGAGGAAGATGGGGGCGGGAGGGGAGGGGAATAAAGGGAAGAAAAGACGTGCCTAAGGCAAAACCATAGCGAGAACCCGAGGGCAGGCCAGCAAAGGGTTATGTCGATCATCGGCCTGACCACGGCCTGCCTGTGTATCGGTAATGCTGTGCGTTGCCAAAAATCGCTGAAATGAACTCTTATGTCAACCCTGTTGCTCTACACCTACTCCGGCTCTGCGCTGTTGCCTGTATTTGCGTTGCGGCTACTGTTGGGTTGTTGCTGTTGCTGCTGCTGTTGTAGTTGTTGTTGTAGTTGTTGTTGTTGTTGTTGTTGCTTTTGTTGTTGTAGTAGTAGTAGCTGTTGTTGTTGTTATTGCCGTTGTCGTCGTCATCGTCGCCGCCGAAGGGTCATCTACCTCGTGTCTACCTCGTGCCTGCGCCGCCGCCGCCGCAGAATCAGCACCTTCACTAGCATTCACCATCATCAACCATCATCACTACGACTTACATCAGCATAGATTCATCGGCTTCCTCCTCCTCCTCCTCCTTGATATCTTTCTTCGTCTTGGTGGCAACGCCATCTGACGCCATCGGCTTCGTCGTAAGTGAGTGGGCCCGTCTGTCTGTCTGTCCGTCCGTCCGTCCGTCCATCCATCCATGGGTCCGTTTGGCGGCCGCCCGCGTCGGTCTGGCTGACTGAATGAATTCTCTTCTAGCAGCTAAAAAGTCCTCACCGCCGCTAACGCCGCCCGCTCGGATGCTCGCTTCGCTCGTTCGCGTTAGATATAGCTAGATATGCGCGATAAGCGCGCACTTACTTAGCGGCGTAACCGAACAGCGAGCGATGACGGTCTGTCTGTCCGTTCGGCTGTCAGTCCGTCAGTCAGTCACATGCTTAGTTAGTTAGCAAGTTTTGTGGTTGCTTGCTTGGCTGGCTACTTAGTTAGTTTGTTAAAAGCCGCGCTGACTGGCTATGAGCCACAGCCAGAGGGTGGTGGATGGTCATCCACAACAGTGGATGACTATAATGATGGTGATGATGATGATAATGGTGATGGTGCTGCTGTTGATGATAGTAATGACCTGCTGCTGCTAGTTGGTTAATTACCTATATATATATATATATATATATATATATATATATATATATATATATATATATATATATATATTTATATATATATATATATATATATATATAATTAGTAATTGGTGACATCCTTTTGTGAGAGGCGTTTTCGAGACGGTATTGTCTCTCGGCGGATGTTCGTCGTCAACACTCAAAGCTGCTTGCGTTCCGTACTGCGATATTGTCTTAGTAGTTGTAGTACAAGCAGTTTATTATTGTTGCTATTTTGTTACTGGCACTTGTGGTTTTTCTTGTTCTTGTCGTTGTAATGTTGTTACCTTTCTGCTACAGCTGATGCTGCATTATTACGGAGCTATCCGTGCGTTGCCGATACGTTTTAGTTTGTAAGTTTACCTTACTTGTTGCCCCCCACCCGTTTAGCCCAGTTGTTCTCCCCTCATCTTGTCTGCCTTGCACGCGCTCTCTCTCTCTCTCTATCATATTTTGCCTACTGTCATTGTTCATTGTTTGTTCATATTTATTCTGCTTGTTGGCTTAGCCTTCAGCCGTTGCGAGCTGATTCCACACACAAACATATTGAACAAACTCAGTGTGCAGTTCAGTAGGTAGGTACCATGTTAAAGCGTTTTATTTAAATCTATTCGTTATCCGTTTGTGAATTTACCTAATTTCTGTATCGCCCGCAGAAAGTTTACGTCAATTGTCATTATAGGCATATAAGGCGCATCAATACGCATTATATATATATATATATATATATATATATATATATATCATAAGAGGTACGATTTGTCATTTTTGGGCAGAGGCGCTGGCGTGGGGGCAGTAAAGCCAGCCGCCACACATAGAATTCAGTGAGCGTAATTGTAGGGCAAACTGGCGTCCATGGCCCTTGTCGATCGGGGGGGCGAATTGGCCGGCTACCTCGGTTAGCCTGTGATAACTACGCACAACTAGCGGGTCAATTACGGCGGCGGCGGCGGTGGCGACGACGTGGTTTCTGCTGGCCACCGTCCTCGTTGCTCGGTGTAGCGTCTCGCTGTCCTCGTGCGCGGCCGGTCAGTCGATAGATGATAGCTCAGGTCAGGCAGGCAGACAGACAGACAGACAGCCAAAGAGGCGGGCTTTCTGTTTCGCAGGACCTTTCTCTGCTGTTCTCTTTCGCATGAGAGGGTCGCCCCGAGACCGCCGCCGTCTGCTCACGCGGCATGGCGCTGCTGTGTTTGCTATTATTATTATTATTGTTGTTGTTGTTGTCGTTGTTGTTGCTGGTATTGTTGTTGTTGTTGCTGGTATTGTTGTTGTTGTTGCTGCCGCTGCTGTATTGCGTCGAGATCGCGCTGAGGGCCTAGATGCGCCCCTACCCCCTCCCTCGGATCCTCTTTATCTGCCTACTCTCGATCTCCCCCTGTCTCTCTCGATCTCTCTCTCCCTCTGTGTTGTCAACCTGGCCTTCCCTGTGGCCCTCCTCTCTTTTGTCTCTTTCGTTAGCACTTTGTACTTTTCTGCCTCTCTCCTTCGTTAGCATTTTGTACTCCTCTCCTTCTCCCCCCCCCTGTCGCTAGCATTCGGTATTCATCCCTCTGCCCTCACTTGTTTCTATACCTAGCCTATGCATTCTTTCGTCTCGTTTTCTGTATTTTCTCCTCCTCTTCCACAGAATTCTGTATTCGTCTCTCTCTCTCTTTCTCGCTCCCTCTCATTAGCCTTCTGTATTCCTCCCTCGCTCCCTCGTTTGTTTGCATTCTGTATTCCTCTCTTATGCTCTCTCTCTCTGTGTATATCGTTTTGTTCCCTTCCCTTCTTGCAGGGTCCCTCGTACGGAACTTCGTAGTACAGTGCCCTGCTGACCGCTAGCCTCTTTTGCTACCATCTGTCATATTGGCCATGCCTTATTCCCTGCAGCAGCGGCCGTTGCTGCAAGCCGCCTCAGGGTTGCCACCACCACCCATCACCGTCTCGGATAGTGCTTTTTCTACTGCTACTACTACTACAAAAACTGCTACTACTACTTCTATTATTACAAGAACAACTACTACTATAATAAAAACTGCTACTAGAATACTACTACTACTACTACAACAACAAGAACTGCTTTTACTACGACTACTACTACAACAACTGCTATTGATGCTACAACTAGAGCCGTTGCTGTTGCTGTGGCCTCTCGGCCAGGCTCTAGTGACCCACTTTTGCTCTTGCAGTGACCATGCATGTCATAGTAGCACTGAGTATATACAGCAGCTGCTGCTATTCCTGCTGCAGAGACTAGTTTGGGCTGCTATTGGCAGGGATTCAGCTGGATTCAGATTCTATCCGACAAGCGGGGGGCATGGCGAGTTCGTTAGCTTTCAACGGAGGTGTATTTTTTGTGTTAGTTGACGCAAAACGATTTCGTTCTACTGAATACTATACTGCAGATGCCGCAAGGTGGCAAATTCAGTATGGTAGTTTTTGCAGCGACGGTCACATGCCTAAGCTTGTTCTATATATATATATATATATATATGTATATAGTGACACTCCGGTGCGACAAGTTGACATTTTTACCGCGCGTCCGCGCTGCTCGAGGCGTACATTGTTACGAGTTGAATAGAATACATAATGTCAACGCACGATGGGCTCGCGACGAGTCGAGTGCCCTTGAGGGGAGAGCGCGAGGAATGATGACGGCGCACCGCCCACGCATGTCGCAATCTACGAAGGGAACGGCGGACGGCGCCGAAGACAGCGAGAAGTTGTTTGCACCTAATTGCCTTTAAGTCCCGTCGTCCAGGCAGGCCGCAGGATTCCCAGACTTAACCCCATTTCCAGTCGTCCGTTCCCCCATTTCCGCACACGCTGTTGCTGTCCTAGCTATTAGCTAGCGCCAGGAGGTTGCTTGGTACACGCCTGGAGCTAGGTTGTAGGGCACGGCAATCGGACGGGCGGGGCAACTGTTTGCTCATTCGTCGCCGGTGACTCTCCACTCGTAATCCTCTTTGAGGTTCGTTCCGTCGGTTGGTCGAGATCGACTGGACTATGGCTGGCTGGCTAGGTAGCAGGAACGATGATGGAGAAAAATCGGAATCGCGCGTTGCAACTTGAGTGGCGGCCGAGGGGCAAGGCGGGGCGGGCGGCCGGCCGTGACGCTGCGGTGCTCGCGGCGGTGTGTTGTAGAAAAGGCCGACGGGCCCCCTTCGACACACCCTTAAGGGCGGCGCCCACGATACGACAAGGGGCCCGAGGACAGCATCTCTACGAATAGGCACCTAGGGCAGCGCCCCCACGCCACACACGCAAGGGCAGTGCGCCTTCGACGACACGCTCCTAAAGGTGACGCCGCTTTCACAAAATCCTATGCGCGGCGCCTTCTTCTCCTCCTCGTACGCCCCCCCCCCCCCCTCTTCCCTATTTGGCCCGACTTGATCTTGCGCCCAGCTATGCAGGGGACGGGTGATTGTCGGTATAGATGGTAAACAGGCACGCTGTAGGAAGCATTGACCTTGTCAACCAGCGTTTGACAGGAGAACGGCATTACCAACGGGAATAGGGCGGGGCAAGGGGGATCTTGACGCAGCAAGATCTCTTCGAGACTCGAGGGTTTTAGACCTCGCCGACACATCTATCTATTCAAGTGTGCTCGAACTCACATAGCAACCAACCAACCCCATGACTATTATAAGTAGACTAATCGTAGGTCAGCGGACCACTATGATAATGATGATGATGATGATGGCTCAATTACCGAATCCATTTTGATAAAAATATGACCAATCACATTCAGCGCGAAACACAGGTGGCAAGTGCCTATATATATATATATATATATATATATATATATATATATATATATATATATTTACACATATACATATATATATATACATACATACATACATATACATATATATATAAAAAAATTTGCTACTAATATTTAATCATCGCAGTAGAAACGTGCCGTTTCGCTAGTCCTTATAGCGTACCACAACTGTCTGTCATCACAAGAAGGTTGATTTTTGTCTTTATAGTCTGTTGTTTTTAGGCATCGTCACTGTGCACTGTCTAATCTAATGGTTTGTCGCTGTTGTCTTGTTTCATTTCATCGAGCAGCTGTGCGAGCGGATCGGATGCGCGGCGGACGAAACAAGTTCGGTCCAATGTACAAGCGGGATCGCGCGAGAAAGCTGCAAATGTTGCGCCAGAAGCAGTTGGCGTTGCAATGCGGTGACTCCATGTCCCCGAGCACACTGGTCTCTATCGCCGCAAACCCATACTCCATTCCCACCGCTTCGGTAAGTTTTAACTCGTCGTCATCGTCGTCGTCGTGTGACCACGTCGCTCTTGTTGTTGGTTGTTGTCGTTGCTACGAACTGGTTATTTTTCTAGTTATTCTATACTTAGTGTTGTTTATGGCTATCCGTATGTTTAAGGTGAATCAATAATGTTTCGTCATCTGCAATAGCCGCTTAACAGCGCATGCTGTGCCGGCTAGCTGTTTGTCGGATACAAAGTTATTTCTCAGTATTTTCTCGATAATGATCTGATATCATCTTAGAAAATGTTATCATAACACCACCGTAGCAAGCCTTACGCCGTGTCGCTTAAAATCATGAGTAGATCGCCAGACATCCACATTGTACCCATCAGACTTCAAGTGTATTAATCATGTTCACCTTCAAGTGTCTGATGCGAAAGCCCTAACAGGCGATATTATTGTTATATGCAGCGATTGCCCACTTCCACTTTGCGCTTGGCATTCACTTGGTGATAAGAATTTTCTTGATTATTGGCGTATAATATTTTGTTTTGCTTAGTTTTTTTTAGGCCGTTTAGTAGTTAAAGTAGTATCAATTTTGAAAGTATTCGAGTATACATATGCTTTTTCTTCAATCGACCCCGTAATAAACTTGCTAGTTTCTAATGAATAGTGCAACAACAACAACAAGTCTACACGTTTCAATATGTTTACTCGGGAAAAATTGCCGAGCAAAATAGTCACTGCACTAGTATGCAGCGATTGCACATACTAGTGCAATGCCTGCTACTGCGCAATAGATTCACCGCCCAGCAGTCTCTGGTTGATCGGCTAATGAGCCAACTGGATCAACACTCGTCTTAGCTATGTGTACTGTCCAGCGTCGGTCGCAGTCTCCGTTTGGCTTGTGTGTGCGGGGGTGTGCTCATAAATACATATCGACATTGTCGACGGGATAGAGAATAGCGGCGATGGTTGGTGACTCACACTGGTGAGTCGACCGGGTTCGATGCCCGGGTCGACGCGCGTTCATGGCGAGCGCTACACATGTACAAACGAGAGGGACGTAATTAGTGCCTCACCTAATGACTAGCATTTACTGGGAATTACTCGTTCAAGGGGCTTAACTGCAAGGGGTAAAACCGTTTTCCATTCGGAAAAAAACAGTCAATGATTACTAGCCTTAAAGTAAAGACTGGAAAGCTCACTTTGTGTTTCAATATCGCACGAGTGCGGCCCCGAACAGAGTTGTTATTGCTCTGTTTCGAAGTGCTAAAACAGACTTGATCCCATTAAGGAACGCCACAGAAGACCATTCTTTGGACCATTCAAAGATTCTGCGTGCTATTTAATAAGCTAGCGTCTCATTCGTTATTGGAATTAGGCTCACAAATCATTCCACCAACTATGAACGGCTATGCACCACCATCTACCAAGTAGTGAGTAACAGCTATCAATATGTCAATCCGGCTAGTGCCAGGAGTGCGATCAAGTTTTGACAAATACAGAGATGCATACACATGCATATCTACGCACGCATATATATATATACATGCGTACATAAATGGGAACGGCCGAGCAGGCGGCAACATAAGGCGCGCTTTTGTGCGTTACGTCGGCATTGGATTTCGATACAGATAGCTTGCATGTTCGAGCTTCTTCAGCCTCTATTTTGCCGTTTTCTCACAATTTTTTGTCTAGTGTCGCTGTAGCGTGAAGCACGAGTACTGGAACTGCGCTCACCAACACTTCTGGATGGAGTAGTTTGTCTTGAACGCCTTGTCGACGTCACCAGTCAAGCAGCGAATGCTTCTAACTATTTTGTTTTACCGATGATCGCATACATTGAGCGGGTCCTCATTTCTCTTTATATATATATATATATATATATACATATATATATATATATATATATATATATATATATATATATATATATATATATATATATATACATATATATATATATATATATATACATACATATATACATATACATATATATATATATATATATATATATTCTTTTGCCTCCATGGTCTGTATCAGGCTCTCGTGAATGAATGGCTGAATACTCCGCCCGGCTGATGTTGACGGACAAGCTTATAATACATATTTACATATGCACGAGAATATGAACTCTCTGAAGTGATGGCAAATGAATAGCTGATACAATCATACGAAAAAACATACCGAATTAACGAGTATGGTTCTAAGGACAGCGTGGAAACGTCCTCATATGCGCTTTATAAATAAAAACCTTTATAAGCTACGCTTTAATTAATGATTGATTGCTTTGAGCAGCGCTCTAAACGTCATAGCTCTGAAAAAAAGAATCTCTTAGAAGTTGACTATAGGCACAGCTGCAACATACAGTTTGCAACTGTTTAATTCGTATTCAATTCCTGCGGTCGACATCGGTACTTCGTAGGTAGGGGAATCAAAGAGGTAAATGCTTGCTCTATGTTTGCACCACATCGGTGCATATGCTGAGCAAACCGAAGTGCTTCATTTCGAGAAATGCACGTTTACAAATAATCGTCAACACTATGGTGCATATTTACTGCCACCAGACCGCGGATAAATTCGGACTCGAACAAATGCAAATGGGGATACGTTCTCTTGGCCGCCTATGTAGTGCACTCGGTCCATTACTGGCCCGGAGCCAATGATTCACACTCGCCTTGGGTAGACGTTGGTTGTAATTGCCAATAATGCTGGTGCATGGCACATCCTGAGAATGCACGCTGTCACCCAAATCGTTCTCGGGTGTGCTGTCAGATAAGCATAGGAGATGATGTGCATTGGGTATTTTCCTAGCTTTTGCATCATAGGTTGTCTCTCTCTATATCGGCGGGTCCGTTTAGCAAGCAGTATTAGCTTATTCCGACGCTAACAAATTGCAGCTACTAGCTGAGCAATGCATCAGCGTTCGTTATTCGCCGAAAATTGCGCGGAAAGCTTGGCTCATTTATGGCACTGATGTTTACGGTGTTTGCTTTTTACTACTGCACCGCGCCTCTTCGTCTGCGTACGGTATTACGTTATTACTGATATCGTTATAGATTATTCCATTACCGTTAATTGAACGTCACGATAGGCTGAAGAACAAGACGACAGCAATGTCTAGCAGTCTCATACGATTTACGATATGTGAGCTTCGCATTGCCCGGATTCGTTGCTGAAAACAGTTTGAACCACGAATGAATTTGCGTCAATAATCGACGTAAGCATTAAGCCGACGTACCGCATCGGATATGCGGCAAAATATCTAACCACTTCAATTGTGTCGTTTGGTTAATTATTCCTCTCTCTCTTTTATGTAAATGTATATTACGTGTTTTTTGCTCAGTTAGTTAAGGACTAGTTAAATGATGACGCTGTGTTGGCGCTGCCCCCCTAAATGTAAAGGCGACGATGAGAAATATAATAACAACAACAACAACGAAATTACTACTACTACTACTACTACTAATAATAATAATAATAATATGAACCTGAAAAACATACTAACCATGCCACGCTTTACTTTTCCAACGTCTTGCAGGTTTCATCGCCAGGCATGTACGACACAAACGGTAGCAGAGGTGGCGTTAAGCAGGAGATCCAGATACCCCAACTGAGCTCTTCAACCTCATCTCCCGATTCTTCACCATCCCCGTTGCAGACGACAGCGACAACAACGACAACAAGTCTATCCGGTCTCAGTAACACCACCGTAAGTATAAATATGTAAAAAATATATATTTATTTATGTATATACATATATATATATATATATATATATATATATGAAGGATCATGGGTACCTTACTGGTTGTTCAGATGTGCTTGATTCCGGCGGAGGCGTCGGAAGCAGCAGCAGAAGTAGCAGAAGTGGGCATCGGCATACTGTGGCCAGTGAACGCATGGCCCGCAGCGTCCAACTGTGCCGCTCCGGGACGCCATTTCATCGGCGAGTCGGTCATGATAGTCGCCACTCAACTGTAGTTGTGCAATGCAGTTTCTTTTATATATATATATATATATATTGCAGGACGACCATAATGTGATTGCAGAATTTCATCTGCAGTTTGTTGAATGCACACTGTTGCAATAGATTTGCAAGATCGAAACCTACGTAACGCGACGTAACATATGATGCAGGTAGCCTCGCTGGAAAAAGATGTGGGAGTGTTTGTGAAAAACTTGTGTGGGACTATTTTGTCTAGAAGAAGTCAGGGTTGGTCTTCTCCAATTGGATCTTCTAACAAAATATGTATTTTTTTAAAAATCGTTTAACGGCATGGTGCCAGCTTTAGTGTGTGAGCCTTAGCACTATCGTGGGAAAGAGAGAGAGAGAGCGGGGTACTTTCTCAATCTCTTTGCTTACTACTAACTTTTTGGGGTAATGTGATACGAGCCGATTCTGGTGTTCGTAGGGTACGTGCTATGTGCGAGTTTAAAGAGCTCGTTGTGCCGAAAACGGAGGGCATGGGCAAAATGCATGTCCTGTTTGTTAGCTTTACGACGCCTAAATGTGTATGCGACTCTCGTGTCTTTCAGGTAACCCCCTTAAATCCTCAGAGCCACTTCGAAACACCGAAGACGTCAGCGCCGAGTAACAACAACAACAACAGTAGCAACAACAACAACGTCACCTGGGTGCCACAGGTTGCGAACACAGGTGGAGGAGGAGGAGGAGGAGGAGGCGGCGGAGGTGGTGGTGCTGCTGGAGGCGCCGGAAGCGGGGGCGCGAGCACCGGGGGTGGCGGCGCCAGTGGCGGAGGGCCCGGCAAGCAGAATCTGGTGCCGTTCCAGAGCTTCGAGGGCGGCCTGTCATCGTCACAGTCGCCCCTGCCGCTCGTGCTCACCTCGCAAGCGCCGTCGCAACCACAGTCGAAGGTTCCGCATCTCGTGCGCGAGCTGCAGAAGAACATGACCGACGACAAGGAGTGGCAGTCGCAGCTGTTCCAGCTGCTCCAGTCGCAGACGTACAACCAGTGCGAGGTGGACCTGTTCGAGTTGATGTGCAAGGTCATCGACCAGGCGCTGTTCGCCCAGGTCGACTGGGCGCGATCGACAATCTTTTTCAAGGAACTCAGGGTGAGCGATCGCCAACTACTGGCGTCAATATTATATGCTATAGATATATATATATATATATAATATATATAAATATATATATATATATTATATATATATATATATATATATATATATATATATATATACAAGTAATACTGTAATGAAATCTGTTTAGTAATATATTATACACTACTCTGTCAGTGAGACATCTGTATGTCGTGTAGCTTATACCGGGGTGGATCGAAAAGATTTTACTCTGGCAGATATCTAATGCGGGATACTACTACTACTACGGCGAGTCGAGCTCATAAGTGGTTTGGATTCGCCCCGACGACAGCTTTTTAAATACAAGACAGCCATTTGTCCTGCCTCGGGCTTGGCAACGGATAGATGCATATACATATATATATATATATATATATATATATAAATATATATCTGCATATATATATATATATGCTTCATAAGATTGACACTGCTGCACACCGTCGACTGCAGTTTTCAGCAATCAATCAGTAGCTTTTAGTATGCAGCAGTCTCTTTTCCTTTTTGATCTTTACTACGACTACGATTACTACTACTACTACTACTGCTGCTAGTATTGGTACGACTAATTCGTTGTTGCCGCCGCCTCAACCGCCGGCTCAACTTCCGTAGCCGTTCGATGGACGCTGACGTCGTTCTGCGTCCCACCGGTGAACGACGATTTTGACGGCGGCGGCGGCTGCGGCGGCGGTAGCGGCGACGCTGCCAATACTTCTTGTACTTTTCCTTCTTCTCCTCGTAGTTCACTGGCAGTAGCAGTCGTAGATGTAGAACTACTATTACTTCTACTACTACTACTACTATTACTAGACGAAGAGCAGTGGTAATGGTGATGATAATGATGATGATGATGATGACGGTGGTCATGGTGGTTGTAGGTCCGAAATTTGCCGGTATACAATTTGCCCCACGGTGCAGCGGTGCACCAGGTTGCTGCAGTGGTAAACGTCGCCCGAGTAGATAGACCGCAATGATGGTGGTGGTGGTGGGCTCGTGCTAGGCTGACGATCGGTTGGTCGGTCGGAAGCTGTAGGATGAGAAGAAGCTGTAGATGAACTATTGACGGCATCTTCATCATTATCAATATCATCTTTGTTGTTGTTGTTGTTGTTGTTGTTGTTGTTGCTAGTGCTGTTGTTGTTGGTGGCGGTGTTCTTGTTGTTGTTGTTGTTGTTGTTCTCACCGTCAACTATGACAGTGCTTATCTCCCAGCCCTGCTGTTCCACTGGATTGTTTGGCCGTCTTGCTGGCGTTGCTTTTTTTTGTTGTTGCTTTTGCTTCTGTTGTTGTTGGTTTTGCTTCTGCTGTTGTTGTTGGTTTTGCTTCTGTTGTTGTTGGTTTGTTTCTGTTGTTGTTGTTGTTGTTGTTGTTGCCACCGCCGCCGCTGCGGCCGTCATCACCGCTGTTGCGTGCGTTTGCGCTGGAGTTGCTTTCGTCTGCCCCTGTGTTGGTGTGCTGGCGTCGATTCATGCGACCGCGGAAGATTTGGCACCTGACAACGCCGTCTCTGCCTCCCAGCGTCTCAGCATCACCATCACCATCACTATCATCGTCATCGTCATCATGAATCCCCCTACTACACGAACTATGACTACAACTATACTATGACCAGGACGATTTCTACTACTACTACTAGAAGGATTTCTGCTACTGCTGTTCGAGTCGAGTCGAGCAAGCAAACGAACGAGAAGTTCACGTTGCTGAACGTCCGCCGGTTCACGTTGCCTGACGCTGTTCCTCGTGTTGCTGCTGCTGCTGTTGCTGTTTCTGTTGATGATGCTGCTGCTGCTGCTGCTGTGGATGGTTCAACGGACTTCTAACGATGATGATGATAAGGGCAAAACTCGAATAGAAGCGAGCACGTCTCTTTCTGGTGGCTCGCCATTTTCTGACTAAGGCGGCGACAGCGGCGTCAACAACAGCAACAGCAACAACAACAGCAACAACAACGAGAGTCACAATAGCGATGCTTGGTGCCGTCAGACCAACGACAACCACGATGGGTATGAGGATGGTGGCACGGCACAAGCCGACGGAAAAAGAGAAAGAGGGAGAGAAATAGAGAGAGAGAGAGAGAGACATTCAGACACACTGACAAGCAATCTTCGGCTGACTCGTCGCAAAACAGTCTGCGCACAGACTACCACGGCGGCAAACAACGGGAGAGGCAAACACGGAGGCGACAACAACAACAACAACAGCGGCAGCAACAACAATAACAACAACAGCTGCAGCAACAACAACAACAGCGGCGGCAGCAACAACAACAACTGCGCGGGGCATCCGACCGATCGACCTAGCGACAGATCGGTGCAGACAACAAGGGGGGGGGCAACGGGTTGATTCTTCTTCCAGAAATTCCGTCACGGCGGCCCGAAATGCCGACGGACTGGCTGAATGGCTGGCCGGAGGGCCGGTCGACCATTTCAGTGGTCTTCCATTTTGACGTCTTCTCCTCTTTTCTGTAGTCTTGGTTGTGAGCTCCGCGAAGTTGGCTTCTGGTGCCATTTCGGCCGCTGCCACCAGCACACTTGAATCTCTCTCTCTCTTTATATATATATATATATATATATATATATATTTTTTTTTTCAAATACAATTGTATATATATATATATATATATATATATTATGTATATGTATATTCTGTTGCTGTTCTCAGGCTTCTGTCGTCTCTTGGATTTTTCACCCCTGTCGTCGTTTCTCATCTACTAATACTACTCTGCTGGTACTGCTATTGTTACTTGTTGTACCACTACTACAATAATTATGTGACTGTGCAACAACAACAACTACTACAAGAACAACAATGATGACGATGATGAAAACAACACCAGCTTGTAACTGGTGTTGTCTTCTTCTAATACCGCTACTTATACCGCTATGATACGACTTCTGTTGCTGATATCGTGAATACAACGTCTAGTTGTTTTTGCTATTGCCCCATTTTTTCTCTCATCGTTTCTAAATTGAGTACAACATGCTACAACAATTTTAATTGTTTCGGAATTACTTTCGTTTAATTTCGCTGGGCTAGTGCCCCCACGACTGGTACTGTAGTTACCACCGCGATAGATATTTCTCCTACAGATATAACTACAATTTCTGCTCTTTATCATTACTGTATTACGACGACGGCGGCAATTCCGAATATATAAAACGGAAGGGTTGTCTGTCGCAGCGTGTGCGTTCCTTTACTTGGAACAACTATGCCGCTGCTTGTGCACTTGTTCATGGGCTACCTTACGCATATATATATATATATATATATATATATATATATTTATATATACATATATATATATATATATAGAGAGAGCGAGAGAGAGAGAGAAAGGGTTCCTAGTTCTCCTGACGCCCTTTGCTCTCTGTTTTTCCACGATCTTTTCTCTGTGCCTCTCGGCAGCACACTAGCTTGCTGGAGGCTCTTATTTGGGCCTTTTCCCTTGTTCTCTTGGATTCCCTTCTCCTTTCTTCTCTCTCTCTCTCTCCATCTCTCTCTCTCTCCCTCGTTCTCTGTCTTGGTCTCTCCCCCTCTCTCCCTTTCTCTCACTTGGCTGCCCTCTGGACAAAAATCTTGCCATTGGCACCACTGGCTCGTGTTCTGCCACAAGTCTTTCTCTTCTGTTATACTTCGTTGTCGTCGTCGTCGTCGTCGTTGTTCCCGACATCATCATTATCATCACATTGACTTCGACGTCTCTTCGTCTGGCGCTCCTCAAGATTCAGCATCGACCGGCAAGAACAGCAATAACAACAACAACAATAACAACAACAGCAAGTAGAAGAGTC
Organism: Dermanyssus gallinae; assembly: GCA_003439945.1. NCBI lineage: Eukaryota > Metazoa > Arthropoda > Arachnida > Mesostigmata > Dermanyssidae > Dermanyssus > Dermanyssus gallinae. The sequence continues at coordinate 363,723 of QVRM01003835.1, read as the reverse complement.
ATGTTCGACGGCGGCATTACCTTGCCACATTTTCTGGCCATACCAGCCTCGGCATCACAGTTGCTGTTGTCGACATCGTCGTCGTCGTCTGCTGCCGCTACCGCTGCCGCTTTCGCTGCCGGATCAGCTCGCAGCCCCCCTCGCAACGAAGATCGCGGGCAGAAACAAGAGGACCGACCGTCACGAGAACAACCAGCGAGCGAGCAAACTTTGAAAGGGGGACCGGAGCGAAATAAAATAAGAAGACTACGATTACCCCGTTCGGAGCCGTCAGCAGCAGCAGCAGCGATAGCAACATCAACCACAACATCAACAACAACAACAACAACAGTAACAACAACAACAGCAACTGCAACAACAACAACAACAACAACAACAACAACAGCAACTGCAACAACAACAACAACAACAGACTCTCCGAGAGAACATTTAGAGCTACGAGCTGTCTCGCTGTGTACTGGATACAGCCACAGATTCTCGACCAGACAGATTCTCGTCGCTTCTAGCTATACTAGTTCTCTTGTGAACGCGCACGAGGTGCTGTCCACTATCTCCCTTGTTGTTGCTGTGCCTGCTGTTGTTGTTGTTGTTGTCGTTGTCGTCTATATATTGCAATAATGCGCAAACGCTCCATATGTGGGGTGCGTTATTGCTGTGTTGTTATTTACCTGTTAAATAATAAAATATTATTATTATTATTATTATTATTATTATTATTATTATTATTATTTCGGTTTCACCCATTTAGAAACAGCTGACTTGGCGAGGAGTTAGCTTGTTTGCTGCTGAAAATTCGAGGTTCCATCTTTTCTTTGTTTTCGTCTTTTTCTTGCCATCGTCGTGGTCAGCGTCAAGAGGACCTGACACTACCGTTTCTACACGTTTCTAATTGTCTCGATTGTTAAGATACTCAAACAGCATATATTCTTCAATTGTTGTTGTTTTTGTTGTGGAAGTACATTCCTGGGATCAACGTCACGCTGCAAGTGACGGCGCGATCATACTCACTGTCGTTGTCGACATAATACTTGTTGTACTATAATATACAAGTATTATATATTAATATACAAGTGATGGTACAGTAGACGCAAATCATAGTAATTCCTAATTGCAGAATTGTAATTAATAATAATAATCATGACAGACGGTTAGCCACCATGAATGCAAAGCAAAGCCTCGAAATTGCAGGGCATTCTGTCCTCGGTCACATCTGAGTTGGGTTTTCCGGTCGCTGCCGTCGGCCCAGGTTCGGGCTTTGCGGCCGGCGCGCGGACCAACAATTGTTGCTGCTGTCTGACAGCAGAGCGTCGTCTCTCGCGAGTGACGTCCATGTCGGCAACAACAATAACATCGGGAACATCAACAGCAACAACAAAAACAACAACAAAAACAGCAACAACAACAACGACAACAACAAAAACTACTACTACATGGACGTTACCAACAACAGCAACGACGTTGGCGTCCACGAAAATAACAAGAACGACACTTGATGTCAACAACAATAACGACGCTAAAGTTAACAACAACAGCAACAACAACAGCAACAACAGCAACAACAACAACAACTGCAGCAACAACAACTATCAACAACAGCAACAACAACAACTATCATAGCAGCAACGATGATAATAATGGTGGCGGCTGTGGGGCAACAGCAACAACAACAGCACCACCACCACCACAACCAGCACCAAGAAAAGAAACTGCCAATTGGCCTTGCCTTCTTGCGCCGACCGCCAGATGGCGCTGGCTGTTTGTTGCTGGTGTTGTTGCTATTGTTGTTGTTGCTGTTGCTCGTGTTGTTGTTGTCGTTTGAGTTCGGCCGAAGCCCTCGTGGTGGGCTGACTGTTGTTGCTGCTGTTGCTGCTGCTGTTTGCCCCACCGCCCTGCTCTGTGAAAGTGCGTGCGTGCGTTTGGCTGTATGTATGTATGAGCATGGCAGGCGAGGGGAACGCGTTGTCAGGGGGGGGGGGGGGGGTAGGAATGTGTGCGAAAACGTATGTCTCTGCGTGTGTGTGTTTGTTGTGCGTTGTGCGTGTTTGTAAGCGCCGTGTGTGTGTGAGCGTTATCATCGCTAGCGTCAGCGTCGTGCTCTTTGCCATGTTTGTCGACGTCGGCGTCGTTGTCGGCGTCGTCATCCGTGGCGGCAGGGATGGCGCAATGCGCAAGGGCTGCTCCGGTTGCTGCTATTGTTGTTGTTGGTGTTGTTGTTGTTGTTGTTGTTGTTGTTGTTATTGCCACTGGTGTTGATGCCGTTGTTGTTGTTGTTATTGCCACTGGTGTTGTTGCCGTTATTGTTGTTGTTGTTATTATTGTTGCCGTTGTTGCCATTGGCGTTGTTGTTGTTGCTATCGTCATCGTCGTCGTTGTCGTCGTTGGCAGCAGAGGCATCGGCTGCAGCACAGTGGTGGCGGCGGCAACAGCAGCAGCAGCGGCGTCGTCGTCGGAGGGCTGGCTGGCTGGCTGCCTTGACACAGTTGCATCTATTTGAGCACCGCCGCAACGTTGGTGGCTGCTGCGGCGGCGGTTGCGGCAGCAGTGGTGGTGGCCGGGCAACAGCAGCAGCAACAACAACAACAACAACAACGCCGGCCGGGCAACAACAACAACAGCGACAGCAGTCAGTCGTCGGCCCCTGCTGGGCAGGCTGGCCTGGCTGGCTGGCGGGGCCCGCTGCCATGGAAGACCGGCCGGCACGCAAGCTGTTGTCTGCTGCCGCCGCCGCCGCTGCTCTGTCAGTCGGTTCGTCGGTCGGCGCGCCGGCCGGACGGACGCACGGGCGGGCGGTCGATTGGCCGGTCTGTCTGTCTGTTCGTCTGTCTGTCTGTCTGTTCGTCTGTCTGTCTGTCTGTTCATCTGTCTGTCTGTCTGTTGGTCTGCCCGTTTGTCTGTCTTCCATGGCTAGTTGTTGTTGTTGTTGCTGCTGCTGCGGCTGGTGATGTTGATGATGGTGTTGGTGGTGGTGGTGGTGTTGGTGGTGCTGCAAGCAAGCAAGCAAGCAAGTAACCAAGTAAGCACCAATTGGCAACAAACGGGCCGACCACCGGCAACAACTGGCAACCACCAAACGACTCAGTCGCTTGATGTTGCCAGTATCTATCTATCCATCTATCTATCTATCTCTGTATATTTGTTTCTCTTTATATATTCCTTCTCTCTCATTCTACATATATATATATATATATATATATATATATATATATATATATATATGTAGATATATATCTCAATCTATCTATGTTCCATCGTTGTCGCGCTGATGACGGCGCACAACCTGATGTCAGCGGCTGGTACTGCCGTCACCACCACCAGTACCGCTGCCACCACTGCATTAGCCAATACTTCGTCAACCAACCAACCAACCCCATTACAACAATGAAATCTGCCGCTGCGATTGCTGCTGCTGCTGATGCTGTTGAAGGCTACGCAAACCGAAAGAATATCGGATCACGATGACGACGACGACGACGATAACAATTGCTACAACGCCAACAACATTAACAACAACAACAACAACAATCACCACGGCAATAACGATGCGGATTGCACAATATATATATATATATATATATATATATATATATGTATATATGCACGCGCGAAACACACACACACAGACAAACAACATGCGGCGCTCTGACAGTGGGTCGGGCAAACCGGGTCGCCGGTGAAACGCCGCGACGACCGGGGCGTCGTAACTCCTCGACGCTGAGGGATTTGCCCACTCACTGCTCTAGCTCACCACCATGATCATGATTATCATCATCATCATCATCATCACCGTCGTTACCGTCACCATCATCACCGTCACCATCATCACCACCATCATCATCATATTTGTTTTCCTCCTTCTTTTCTCCTACTCCTCTTCGTCTTCTATCTATATTTTTCTCGCGCGTTTGCCTCTTATGTCTTTGCGCCTCTCTCGCGATGTTCTTCTGCTCGGCGACGACGACCCCTCCCTGCATCTCTCTCTCTCTCACTGTTCCTCGTGCCGGCGTTTGTGATGGTCGTCGTCGTCATCATCATCGACGTCGTCGTCGTCCAGTCATAGTGGCGTTTGATGCGCACTGCCTGCATATGTCTAGATGGATGAATGAATAGATGGATGAAGGATCATGGCGCTGGATGATTATGACGTTGTTGTTGTTGCTGCTACTGCTGTTGTTGTTGTGGTTGTTGCTGTTGTTGCTGTTGTTGTTATTGCTGTTGTTGTCTTGTTGTTGTTCTTGCTGTTGTTGTTAATCAAAACGATGACGACGACGACGAGGATGATGACGATGATGCTATTACTGATGAGAATAACAACAACAATGCCTGCCCGCCTCCCTGGATGACAGGATTACTGAATGACTGACTGCAGCTGCAGTGACTGACCACAGTGAGTGGACGGGGGACGGAGGGGCACGGTGAGCGGCAGGGGGTTCGTCACACAATCCTCTTAGTTATACTATTCGTTCTGCTCGCTCCTTCCGCCACCTGCGTAGTGTCGTCAACTTTGCCCTCGAACTCGCTGGCCAGCTATTCCAGCGACCAAGTGTCGTCCGCCACGTTGTGCACCAGGACGAACGAAGAAACTTCCTGTCCGCTGGCAAGTCGAAGATGACGACGACGACACGGCGCTGGCGGTTGGGGGCATGGCTTCGTTGTATTGTAGTGGGCAGGTATTCAAAACGAGGAGGGAATAGGGGGAGCAGAAGAAAGAGAAAGAAAAAAGTAAGAAAAGAAAGAAGAAGAAGAGGTAGGTGAGAGAGGGGTGAAAAAGGAGCAAGGACAGACACATCAAAGGCAGAATAAGTGTAACGAGTAATAAACGAGCTAAACGCTGACCACCACAAAGTAAGACGGCTCGAAGGGGGAAGGGGGGGGGGCACAAAACAAGACAGCAGATAGACTGACACGCACACAGCTCTGTGGACACTTTCTTGTCGTGGGGTAGTTTGTATGTGCCAGGTGCGAGACTTCGACAATAAGCCAGCTCGCTGCCCCTCGCAGTATTAGCTGGTCGAGTCCGGTGGCGTGGTGGTGGCTTACGTCTGCGCCTCGCAACCGGAGGAGACACTAGACAGGTGCAGCGCGGGTTCGAGCCCCACCGTTGCCCCACGTTTGTTTTTATGGGGGTCGTCCGTCTATGAAGCAATGTGAAAAACAGTTCCGTGGACGCTGTTAAATCTTGGCTGAGGGACAACAGCCCGAAAACTTTACTAGTAGTAGCAACAGTAGTGTAGTAGTAGTAGTAGTGGTAGCTGGAGGAGGAATAGTAGTAGTCGTAGTAGTTAGTAGTCGTCGTAGTACTAATAGTTCTAATAGTGGTTGAAGAAGTAATCATCGTAAGCGAACACTGTCTGCCTACGTGGCTGCTTTCGTGTGTGCTTACCAGCTACTAGCTACTACACCAGCTCTGCCACCATATGAGCGAAATGAGTGTGTCACACGGCGATGGGCAGAAGGCAATATACTCATCATTGTCATCATCATCATCATCATCGTAATCAGCATCAGCATCATCATAATATCCCTGTTATCGTAACCGTCATCATGGCTTTGACCATTATCAAGTGATGCCGCTACAAACCGACAACGACGACGACAGCAGAGGATATTACAACAACAACAACAACAAAAACAACGACAACAACAACTACTGCAGCTACAGCAACAACAACGGCAACAATGACAGTGCTTCCAACACGTGTGGCAGTGCATGATCTTGCTGTTGTGGTCGATCAAGTCTTCGCCGCCGTTGTTGTTGTTGTTGTCGTTGTTGTTGTCGTTGTCGTCGATGTCGTCGGTCAACAATGCTGTGTTCATGACGGTGTTGTTGCTATTGTTGTTGACGCTGTTGTTAGCTTTGTTGTTCTCATTGTTGTTGTTATTGCTGCTGTTGACTTTGTTGTTGTGGCAGCTGCTGCTGCTATCAACTGAGCAACAGAACGAGCAAAAACCGACCGACCGACCAACCAATCAACGACCGACTGCAAAACGACACTACGATTGCAATGCCTGTTGCTTAGATGACTCGGCTGCCGTCGAGCCGGTGTTGATCGCCGGTTGTTGTATCATCCGATGCGACGTCACGAGGAGGTCAGCCCTGTTCCAACAGCAGCATCAGCAACAGCATCAGCAACAACAGCAGCAACAACAGCAGCAACAACAGCAACAACAGCAGCAGCAACAGCAGCTGGTTGTGGTTCAGCGTTTCGACGAAGAACGCGGGCAAGCGACGCAAAGCTAGTCTCGGCAGCAGCAGCACCAACAACGGCAACGGCAACAACAACAGCAGCAGCAGCAGCAGCTGCCGCTGTGCTAACGGAAAAGCCAGCAAAGTAATCATGAAGCACGGCAAGAAGGCAAAATATTACTACATGCACAAGAGAGAGACAGAGAGATAGATAGATAGAGGGGGGGGGGGACGGGCGGGAGAGAAAGAGCAGGGAACCGAGAGAGAGAGAGAGGGGGAAACAGGCTGCGAATTCGTGCGAACGAAAGCTTGTACAAGACTAGGTCAGGGCCAACGAACACTGCTGCTGCTGCTGCTGCTGCTACGAGTGGTGACGCTTACTGCTGTCTGCTGTCGTTTGTTGAAGACGACACTACACTACTATCATCACGACGACGACGACGACGACAACCACGAGAACAACCACGACAACCACAACCACCATCACCACCATTGACACTGGCATTAGCCGATGGCAGAGCTTTCAAACGCGCTGCACATTGCTACATCGTCAGTCATCAGTCGGTTCTTGGCGGCGTTGGCTGGTAACGGGGCGATAGATAGGAAGAGCGGTCGGGTGGGCGAGTGGGCGGTCGCAAGACGGGAGTTGGGGTTGGGGACGAGCTAGAGCTAAAGCCGAAGGACACTTTGACGTGCGGGCAGGATTGCACGACAAGTCTTTCGCTAGTGATTTCACGTTTTGCTTCTTTTTTTTTGGGGGGGGGGGGGGCTTGTTTTAAGTTAGTAGTGTACTTGTAGCTTGCTGTAGGACGAGGTTCTCTTCTGTTGTTTGAAAGCGAGCGACAAACTGCCAGATAAGCCACCGCAGTGCTTGCTGTCAAACATGTGTGTAGTTGTAAAACATGTAATAATATATTGATGTGATTATATGTTAACGCGTAGTCTTGGACACTGAGGCGTGGATGCGCTGGCACTGCTGTGCGTAACCTAGTGTTCTAGCGTATTTTCTTGTCGGTAAATTGGTTTGGAGGTAGCAGGACACAAGAGCAGCCAGAATTAAAGCGTATTTGAAACAAAATCGCTTAGTAGCTGATTGTTGTGTTCTAAGATGCCACGTGTTTGTCGTAGCGACATGTCGGCGTCGTACCTTAGAGGACCAGTCGCTAGGAAGAGGTTCTCTTAACGCTTATTTTTCTGCGTGTGTAAATGTATCATTTTATTTGGCATTGCACCTCATACGCTCATCACTCAAAGGCTGTTCCTAACTCGCACTAACTAAAACGATCTCAAGCTTAAATAACTCCCGTCTATGCCAGTAGCAGAAGATAAGCCATGCTGCTCATGGCGTCCCGCGCGACATCCATGGCGACAGCTTCCGAGTTGCGGTCCGATTAGTTGATCGTTGGGTTGGCCGAACTGAGAAAGCGATAATCAGAGTATACACATGTGTAACCGACTGACTGACTGGCTGGCTGATTGAATAAGAAAAGAAGATCCTACGGGAGCATTAGAACGGAGGAGGCCCTCGAAAACAAACTGCGGAGGGCCTCGGCCTTCTTCTTCTTCTTCTTCTTCTCGGCCTGCCCTGTAGGCAGACACCCGAGTGTCTTCTCTACGAGCGTCTGCAGGCGCTCCGTTCTGCCGCCACGCTTCGTTGGCGAGCGTCAAGAAAGCGCATGCCGACTGTGCATGCTCGACTCCGGGCCCCGGGGCCTCTCGGAGATTTACTTCTTCTCCTCTGGCTGAAATAGAACAACGAAGGGTGGCCGCAGCCGCTAGCTAGAGTTGCCATGCATCGGCATATTAGGGCGGCTCACTTTTGGTGTCCTGCGTCCATGGTTGTGATGGTGGTGGTAGTGCCGCTGCAGCCGTTTCGGCATCTGCTGCTGCTCTAAGTTGCTGCCGCTGTACAACGAGGATGGCAGGCTGGTGGTGGTATCCGCTGGCCCCATGCGTGACTGCCCCGAGACTGTGGCAAGCCAGCATGGAGATGCGCAACCACCGCCTGCTTCTGCTATAGCTCTCAGTTAATGACGACTGCTGCTGCTGATGCTACTTCTACGACTACTACTCTTAGAACTGGAAGAAGAACTGTCTCATCCGGACGGCAGTTCTCGGAAGAATCGAAATATCGCACAAACGAATATATATATATATATATATATGGTCGAGAAAGAAACGCGTGGCTCAGCTCTGCGGCCGTCTCATGCAGACGGCCACAATTTTGAGCTTTGAAATGTATTTACCTGCATAGCTGTGATTCGGCACATTCAGACTGCTGTGTTGTCATAGCTCGTGAAGTTGACTTGCGACCGACGAGTGACGCAACGTCAAATTTCATTTGAACAACAACAACGCCACCACCACCACCATCAACAGCAACATCAACAACAACAACAACAACAACTACGACAAATCCATTTTTGTTGGCTGACAATTGACTTTCGTCACGGGTGGCGCAATGGTTGAAGAAAGCATGTAGGCACATGCACATTAAAAACAGCACTGACGTGACATGTGCATGACAAATTGTGACAAT